>WSFP011553107.1:0-11255 GCA_009831015.1 Picea engelmannii
TAGTAATTTGTAGAATTTTTTTGAGGGTTTGAGAGGAAATAGCCATCTGAGCACCCTATGAACTCTTTGGTCACGTATCCGTCATGAAAAAACCCAAAAAATAGAACAATAAGTTACGGCAGAAAATCGCGGCTTTTTCTGAAGAAAAAAAACCCTAAAAAAATGTTGAATTTAAAATGCTCATAACTTCACTTCCCGAACTCCGTTGCGACTGATTTGTTTTTTGAAACTGGGTGAAATTCTGAGAGGAACTCATATTTGTAATTTGTTTGGAATAATTCGGCCTCCAACTGCTACAGAAATGAAAAAAATTGCGTCGTCGTCCACGGAAAAAACCTTAAAAAATTGCAGATTTTAAAACTTCAATATCTTGACTTCCCGGACTCTATTTCAGACGATTGTTTTTTTCAACTTGGGTTTTTTTCTGAGAGGAACTTAGATATACAATCTTTTTCTGCAAATTTTTCATATAAATATATCGAAAATTTCTGGAATGTCACGACTTTCTTTTTTCTTCTCCAAAAAAAAATCTGGAAAAATAAAAAATATTTGCCCACAATATCTGTTAAGGAAAGTGCTCTAATATCACTTGTTAAGTACCAAAGAATTGAATACAAAATAACCACAATAGATATACAAGAACAATACTCAAAATATAATTTATTATTATCAAACCCTTGAGGTAGGGAAACACCATACAATGGATCCTATTATGGAAGGGATCCTCTCATGTTCACTTGCCTCTTCGAGGGGGCTTCCTTTTATTGAGCTACTACTCCAAATACAATACTTCTCTTCATATCCCATTACATTTATTAAACCTATTTATATAGTGCTACCATCACCTAAGAACATTCTAGAGGAGGAATCTTCTAGAAGTAGAACCTTCTAAGAAGTCCTCTTACATTTATTATATCTAACTACCCATTTATTATATCTAACTACCATAATGGGCCTTATTTAATAATATAGTGGACCTAATCCACCTTACATTGAATGACATCCACTATTATCACTATGGGCCCTCTGGGCCCCCACTACTACCTCTCTAGCTACCTAACAAAATCCAATGTTATTTTGTTATTCTTCCTCAATTCCTTCTTGGCTGCAGTCTTTTCCCTTTTTCAACTATCATATCCTGTAACAATTAATAGCTAAATATAATGTCCTTATGCCTGTAAAGATACTTTTGTACTTATGCTCCACATCTCATACTTAAAACCATTTTGACCATTAAACATTGGTACTCCATTATCAGAATAATCCATTATCTCCTTCCAGTGGTTAAACTGTTTCTTGAAGGAACCTGCTCTGATACCGATTGTTGGATTACTGAGAGGGGGGGTGAATCAATAATAGAGCAATTTAATCCTTTTTAACCATATAATCCAAGTATTATATCAATGTATCATTATAATCCAATAATTGCAGAGTAAATATGTTGGCATGTTTTACAGAAAAGCGTGTGCTTGTCATTGATGGCAAGAAAAACAACGTCGATGTTTTATAGGAAAATCTTAGAAGAGATAGCAGTTTCCAGAACTGCAGATGAGGTCCAAGAGATGAACCCACAGGAGAAGAAAAGTTCGAGACCCATGAGCACTTAGAAAATCTTCTAAGTCAGAGAGATCAGAATCTTAAGAGGAAGAGGGACAATGGCTATTGGATCACTGATCCAAAAGACCAACAACCATTAGATCTAGTGTATTTGCGAGGAGGTTACCCTTTAGGGAATCTCACTTTGGAAGAATTGGCAAATTTAAAGTTGAATTACGCGAAGCCCGAAATCCGAAATGAATGTGGTCCAACGGATCTAGAGAAAATGCAATGACCATCGGATTGAATTAGTGGAAGGATGGGATAAGCAAGGGCTAAGATCTGAGATCATGATCACCTGAATATTCGTCAACCATCGGATCGAATTAATTGAAGGGTAAATTAAACAAGGCTAAAGAGTTGAGAATTTGATTATCCGAATACCCGTTAGTCGTCGGATCAAACGTGAATTTATGTCAGGTGTTGGATCATTTTAAGTGGAAGGATAGGATAAGCTAGAAGAGTTGCATCGTAGATAGATCGGGGTGTTGATATAAGATCCTAGTCCAATGAACGTCATTCATTTCGGGTATAAATATGTGAGGAGGTTACTCTCTAGAAAAATCTCACTTCAAGAATTCAGTTTGAGATTTGAAATTCCCAAAGTCCAGAGACTTGGAGAGCTGAAATACGTTCTCGACCGTTGGATCATATGAAGAATATCGCAGTCATCAGATCATTCTAAAGTGGAAGGACATGATAAGTTGGGTAAAGGGTGTGCTAATCTCAGAAGTTGAGAATCGGGGACTCAGATCTACGGTCGACAGGGCATATAGATTGCGCTAAAATTTAAGACTTAGGTAGATACAAGACACATGAGACTTCTCCATACAACAAAGGATTGCATTAGGATAACTTAGAGCTCTCATACGGATGCCTTCCAAAATTAACAAGCCTCTTTTATAAGCTGAGAGCTCTCCTTTGTATCTTTTTCTACTAGGGATCGTTGTCCTTCACTGTTATTCTCCACTCACTTGTTCGGTATAACAACCTCACATTATTTTGGTACCTGCCAGGGCTCCATGTAGATTCTCTACATCAGGGCCAATCTTAACTTCCCTGGCTAGCTCATCTTCTGTCCACCCCACGTCTTCATTTGTTGCTTGCAATAATAATTCTGAGAAATATATCAATGATTCCTTTCTTTCTTCTAGTGGGATTCTTCTTTGTTTCCAGCGCAACTGACAAAACGCGGACCAACACGCTGAACTTACAAAAATTGGACCGGTGTGCCCTTGATCACCTTTAGACTTGGTGCACTGCTCAACAAAACCCAGTATGATGTGCACACTATGGAATTATTTCGTGCATCTCCTTAGGCGCTCACAAAACTACTGGATGAGCACACTCAAATTTTGTTTGTGCGCGTGTGCAAAAATGGACCCAAAACTTTGGGTGCCAACAATTGGCCCTGCAGTTAATATCTTTATGCCAAAAAATTATGACAAGAAAAATAGTAACCAAGAAACATATTTTTATACCTTGTTGTAGGAGGTCTTCTCAGTGGATCATTTCTATTGGTGAACCTTTGAGATGTTTTGTTGTTCATATAATCATCCTAGGAAACATTCGAAGTACTTCTTGTGGTGGTAGGTCTTATGGGTGGAGCACCCTTTTCAAATTCAACTATGTTGTGAAGCGGAGTGATCTTCTGTTGCTCTTCCCTTTTTTGTTTATTATGTGCTTCATTTTTTGTAATGTTTCCAATGTGATTGGAACTCTTAAGCATATTTTCATAGATTTGAGTCTTCTCCCCTTCTTTTGGTATCTCAGAATCAATATTTTTCTGAGTGTTGTTATAGCCAACACCATTTCTATCAAGCAATGACCTTTGAATATTTAGAATGTCTTCTAGGACTGTTGAACTCTTTTCAAACCTCAGGTTTGTGTTCAATTGGGTGACTATCTTATCTAATTATTCTCTTAGGAAAACAATTTCAATCTCTCTTTCATGGCATATATCCTCCATTTTTTTGAGTTTATTTTCCAACATTTCTTCAATTCTTTTTGCTTCTTCTAATTGTATTTTTAGACCAATAGTTTCAGTTTCACCATTTGGTTCATGATGTTCTCCTTTTTATTTCTTAACTGTTCATTGAGAGATTCATTTTTCTTTCTGATTTTTTTCAGTTCACTTAGAGCACAAATTAGTTCACCTTCAAGATTAACATCTCCTTCCTCATCAAGATCTTTAGTTTTTGTGGTTTCAACATCAAAGAATTCATTGATGGCCATGAATAAGACATCTTTTGTGTTGTTTTCTTCTTCATCATAGGAGTTGCCTTCATCATTGGAATACAATTTTTTTTTGTTTTCTTGCAATTCTTCAATTTCTCATCATTTTTGTCACTTATATAGTGATACTTGGTTTTCCTAAAACTAGAGTCCCTTTTGTAAGGACACTTAGCAACAAAATGTCCTACTTTACCACAAACAAAGCACTTGAAGGGGATCTTACCTTTGTATTTGCAAATTCCTTTCTTGAGTCTCATGATGAAGTTTGCTTCTTCTACGTATGATTCTTCTTCAGAGGAGTCATTTGTTTGGTGTCCTTTTGAGCTTGTCTATTTTGATGCCTTGAATGTTACCTCATGCTTTGATGGATTTTCTTACAAAGTTCTCATTTCATAGGATATTAGGATTCCATGCAATTCATCCATTGTTGGAATATCTAAATCCTTCATTTCTTCAATGGCATATATCTTGGGGGTTAAATCTTGATGGAAGTGTCATGAGAACCTTTTGTACAAAAACTTTTTCATCTATGGTTTCACCCAGTGCTTTGATCGCGTTAAGAGTATCATCCACACGAAGAAGGTAGGATGTTATATCTTCATCTTCTCTCATATTGAGATTTTCAAATCACCCCCTATGGGTTTGTAGTTTTTCCTTCTTGACTTTATCGTTCCCTTCATATGTATTCTGCAACTTGTCCCAAATTTCCTTTGTTTTTCCACAATGTATGACTTTGGTAAATTCTGATCTTGCTAATCCATCCAAAATAGCATTCATGGATTTGGAGTTATTATCACTAAGCGTCTTAGCACCTACATCATATATTTGACTTTCAAAGGCGGTGTAGCCATTCTTGACTGACTACCAGACATCATATCCCAATGAATGTAGATAAAATCTCATTTTGATGCTCGAGAATGCATAATCTGATCCATGAAAGAATGGAGACTTTTTTTTGGAGGTTCTTTCATGGTTGTCCATGTGTGCCATAGGGATCTACCTTCCAATAATTAGACTGTTTCTGAAGGAACCTCACTCTGATACCATTTTTTGGAATATTTAGAAATATCGAGAGGGGGGGTCAATCAGTGTTTCACAATCTTAACAATTATACTACTCCTTCTAACTTCCATTAATCATTCCAAGGGTTATAATTAACAATGAAGATAATTAACTATGTCAACAGAGTCACAATACTCATAAATTTTATGTGGAAACCCAAATGGGAGAAAACCACAAAATAATTCTTCAATAAAATATGATAGGCACCATCCTACAGTTACAATATTTGCAGGCACTAACCTGTTGGAGACATCAATGTCTCTGTCTGAGCACCAACTCAACAATAAGGTTTGCAAGTACCAACCTGAAGGAGGCACCAATCTCCTTGGATGAGCTCCAACTCAACAATGCTTGCAGGAACCAACCTACAACAACAATGTTTGCAGGCACCAACATGCAAAAGACAACAATATTATCAACAATTTTGTAACATCTCTTTCCTTCCTTTACCTGTACAATTTTCTTTCTCTGGATTTGTTGTCTTAGCACTTTCTATCAGTTCACAATATGCATGATTTCAAATGTTCCTTTGACCTTTCACTTCCATCCACCCTTAGACATTCACAACCTTCATCCTTCCATTTTTATGCAACTCGAGAACCTTCAATCCTCAACCTTTTCACTCTCGAATACTCCAACCTCATAGATTCTTCACATCTTTTTCACTTCACTTACATTTCAAAACAGTTTGGCATGGTTATTTATATTGACCATGTTCCTCCAAGAGTTTGTCCACATATGAAATTTTATGGGGTTGGACCTAACTCCCTTTACTTCTTCCTCAAAATCAGGGTTCACAAATCCTTCGCATTCAACACACATACCTCCATGAAAATCGATCTTGGTTCCCTTCTGTTGCATGTGATCTTGTTCACTGGTCTTCAACACTCAACCACTGTCGGATCACCTCTTAAATTAATCCTCAATTGTCGATTTGATCTCCTTCATATCATGACCACCAGGGTGTCGAAACACTAACACTGCCTTGATGCACAACAACCATTAGATATAAGTCTTCATTGAATTGTCACCATCGATCTGCGATTAGGTTCATCAGGATCAACAGGTCTATCGGGTCCCTGGGATATCCAGATATCATCCTATCAGCCTCTCTTCGGCCCTCAAATTCCCCTCCGTTGGAACCCATCCATTCATAAATAAATCCAGTTCGAACAGAGCCTCTTTGATGGCACATATTTAGACGGATCCAACGATCCTCAGATTCTAATATTAATGGCTCCAATCGCATTGGTCCTTCAACCTGCATGATGGTTATCTCTTATCCTTTAATATATTCATGGGATGGCCAGGTGGAGTCCACGATAGATCTATGACTGAGAATGCATCTCTCCTGCATGTCGACCTACGGTCTAGATCGTTCCTCGGAGCTTCTCATCATCAAGGTGCTCCCACTCCGATGACTCATACTCCGACGTATCCAATGATCCTCGAGTCAACATCCATTACTTACACAGGGTTAACCATCACATTAATCAGGGGAGATACCTTTCAAAAATCTAAGATAAAAATACACCAATAAAGAAGAAATAAACCTTACAATTATTATTCTAAATACCTCACCTCTCTTATGTTAATGGGGGCATGTGTGTCCTTCAAGCCCTAGTCAATAGTCTTCACTCACCATAACTTCTTTCCTCTCCACCTCTTTGACTCTTATTGATGTTGATTAATAAAAAATTTTACCTACAAACAAGAAAATATTCTAATGAATAGGAGGTGTTCTTACACTCCTCCTCTACCAATTTTGGGCTCTCTAATCATATCATCTATCAAAAGTTAAGTGCATCTTTATATTTTATGTGCAAGAATACAAGAGTGCACACATAATTATAATTACAACCGAGGTTGAAATTATAATTCCAACCTAGATTGGAATTTCAAAACTAAACGACCCATCAATTTCTATACTTGTTTTCCTAGGTTCAACCAAGATTATTAACACTTTGGAAAAAAAATTAACTATATTACAAGCAAATTGTTTTGTGATGAACAATTCACCCCTCAAATTCCATCCCTAACCCAAGTAGTTGTAATGAGGGTCATATACAAGATCCACGTCATCATAAACCTTGTCATGAAAAATTCACCCATCAAATTCCATCCCTAACCCCGTCAAATTCCATCCCTACCCCAAGTAGTTGTAATGACGTGTCATTACAATCTACACGTCATCATAGGCACCCGTCAAATTCCATTCCTAACCCAAGTAATTGCAATGACGTGTCATTTACAAGGTACACGTCATCATAGGCATTATTCATCAGCATTACTTCACATGCATGTCACGATATCACCATCCCGTCATGACCCGTCGACATGCTACCGACAAAGAATAGTAAAAGTCAAAACATGTTCACGTAAAGGTGGTGAAATGTAATTATGTTTCTCATGAAAAGACGCAGAAAGTGTTTCTTCACATCACATCTTCCCGACAATTTTTTCGACCAATCAAAACCAAACGACGAAATTTATATCCACGTTTTTGTTTTTTTTTTCAAATTTGAGAAAATTAAAATTTTATTGGCTTCCTCGGTTAGGTCTTTTAACGCCGGAAGGCCAATTCGAAAGTCAGATATTTAATTTTTTTTTTTCGTTTTACGGGCCACTATTCCACTCGATGGTATTGGGCGAGTCATAGATTTGAACAGCCGAACATCCTCACACACAAGGTGGAATTGGAAGGGCAAATTGTTCGAAGCAATTTGCCCGTCTAAAACGACTAAATTTTGTTTGTTTTTCCTATCTGTCAATTTTCTTTCTTTTTTAAAACGGTTAGAGACGGTATTGGAGTTGTAAAAATCTTCAAATTTGATTTGAAATTTCCATTTATGTTCATTTGATTTTGATCTTATGTATTTATAAAAGTAGTTTTAGTAATGAATATAAGAGATATTAGTTTTATTTATTTATTATTATTTAGGTTGAAATTTTCTTTTAGTCAGATAGTAAGACCTAAAATCGTTGTCGACTTACTAAGTTTTCATATTCCTTGGATTTGAGGAAATGGGTTAATGGCCCAAAACTCAAGAAACGGGTTAGTCTATGCTCTCATGAATTCTTAGTGGGTCATTTCAAATGGTGTATTTTTTCTTGAATAATGGTAATGAGTTAGTGGACATTTGCATATAGTAGTTAGCGATGACTATTCTCATTGGTGGCTGATAACTGAGTTATGATAGTATTTGTCACCTTCAGGAAAATAATAATAATAATGATAATGATAAATAAATGAGACTCTTTATCTGTAGGGCAATTCAATGAACATAGGTGTCGAGAATATTAGTGGAGGCAGTTAGTTGGCTCAATTTATAGGTGGTTGCTCCTAGTCTTATTGTATTTAGAACATGAAATGATGAAGATAGGTAGCTTTAAAAGTGGCAATGGGACATAAGAAAAAGGGCAACAAAATCTTGCCACCATAAGAAAACTAGACAAAAAATCATGAGGGCTCAAGCGAAGGAAATGCAAGGATCTTGGAACTACCATAGCCATTTTCTAGAGGATATTAAGAAAAAATAGACAAGGTGGGGAGGAAGGTTAGAAACAAAAGAAGAGAGACACCAAATGAAGAATTGGAAGAAGAACTTGGATTCTAGACACAAACTTTTCTATATCAAGAGATATTAAGGTTTTCAGAATGATAGAACTATACTAGACCAACAAATCCCTCATAGCCTAGGTTGTAGATGGGAAAGGGGAGCAACAACAAGAAATAATTAGAGACATCACTGCATAAGAAGTTTGATGCAATTTGCAGGGTTGTTTTCAACCTGCAAATAGTTGTGCCAAGAAAAGAGGAAGACTAGCAAGCTCTAGTGATAGTTGAGGACAAAACTGCTACTACAAAGGGTACCTCATCCAACCCCATCAAGCTAGACGAGGAAGACGAACACCCGATTGCAATCCATAAAGGCTAGATTCCTTTCTAATTCTATGTGTTATGATGATAGCTAGATACTACATACCTAGACATAGTTTCAGTTATACTTTGTGTAGTGATAGTGTAGTCAAAGGAAATTGTCCCGATCCAAAATGTTATGTGTTCTCAAACTAATGTTTTTTGGATTTCCCTGTACTCAGTTTCCATAATGACAAGTTAGAGGTAGTTTTGCTTGTACATTTATTTTGTGCCATATTAATATAGAACCACCTACCTTAAAAATATATATATATTAAAAATAAATTCTAATTCTAATTAACCTATTTTGTAATTACAATTATTAAATGTTATAAATTTGTGATGAAATAAGTTACATACAATTTTTTTTATCATTAAATATGGATGGGATATATAAAATATATGGTATTTTTTTATTAAAATAATAATTTTTTTATAATTTATAATATGAAGGTAACATTTTAAAAATATTTATTAATTATCACAACATAAAACAAATTAATATAAATTAATATTAATTCTTAATGTTTTAAAAATCAAAAGATCTTTTTGTTAATATAAAAAATAGTGCAACATATTTTATACAAACTCTAAGATAATGTGGCTGTGAAATTCAAATGAATGATTTAAAATTTATATAGTTATCAACTATGATAAATTTGATCAATTTGATAGGGAATTTTTTTTTTTTTTTTTAATTAGTTTACTTATTAATAATATACAAAAATTTTCACATTTAACCTTGTCTGGTGTTTATCAAAATAAAAATCAAGCATCATATAGTACTCTAGCTTCAATAGCTAGATGTATGAGAGAGTTTTTATGAGCACACACACACATACACTGAAAACATAACAAGAAAAACAAGAACCTGCAAACAACAACATCCACAAGTCTAAGTAGGAGGTGGCTTGGTTGGGCCCAAATGATTGGAGGTGTCATGCATCTTGGCCTTACCTTTGGTGTCAACCTCCATCTCTTCCTCAAGAAAAATTGGGTTGGAATTGATGTTTGGGGAGCTTGGGGTTCCTACTACCTCAACATATTCTTTCTCATTGTTAGAGCCCCAATTTGTGACTTTAAAACTGATTCCAAAAGAAACTCTACATAGAATGGTGAGTTTTTCTTTTAGTCGCCTACGACTATACAATATTTCATCCTACTTGACTTTATTGACTTCTGTATCCTTCATTGATAGAGCAATGATGGTTTTGGACATCTGGTAAAACTCTATAGATCTAAAAACTTTTGTGTCTATGGATCTGGAAAAACTTGTGTTAGAAACCCAATCATGAAATTCCTTCTTAATTTGATGTTTTGAGGTATGTGCACACATTTTCCTACGCTCATTCACTTACATGTCAATATTCTACTACATTTCCAGTGGAGTTTTCCTTTGAAAGAGATTTATGGCCTACTTCGCAGACCCTTCTTCCCTTGTGTCGAGGGAGCAACTAGGTGCTTGCCTTAAGGGAGGAGGCTTGGGAGCACCTCTCTTTCTCATGCCCCACACACTAGACTCTTGGAAACCTTGATACATATGTTTAGTCATGGGGAAGTTAGGGTTGAGTCGAGACAGAGAGGGAGACGCAAAAGATTCATGGTCTGAGGTAACGCTGGGCTGGAGACCACTGAAATGAAACACATTCAAGCGTAGAGAAGAAATAGAGGAGGGGTGTCTACTAGTTGTTTCTAAACCCAAGGTTGAAAGGAATGAGAAGAAAGCACAAAGAACTGAGTGTTTCCCACCAGACATAAAAATTAAACCAGGTGAAAGGAAAACCCACCCAGAAGGCCAGACACAATGACAACAACCACCACCCAATATAAGGGCCAGGTAGAGGTTAGCAAAAAACTAACTAGTATCGACAAAGGGACATCTGACTTGGATAAATAACTAGTCCTTCCTAGAATAGGTACCGAGTCCGCACCCTTGGGAGAACCAAGAGGCACGACCTTACCTTCAAGCTTAAAAACCTAGATCCCACTAGAAACCATAATCTTTCCTATATGCATAATGAGCATTTCCTTATAGAATAACCAACAAATGTGGGTGCTTACTATCACAGTAAGGAGAGAACTAAACTACTGAAGATATTTTCCACCTTCCCTCACAATCACCATTAACCTCGCACCAAACTGACATACCATGTAATGAAGCTGAACGTCCTAGCTCGTACCTGAACCTAAGTTGTTTGAAGGTCGACGAGACATTTGTCACACCTCTCCCGCGTCAAGTGGCAGGGGCATATGAGCCTCAGTCAATCATCCCATCCAAGGGAATTGGAAAATTTGCTTTCATTTAGTATTATATAGTATAATATAATAATTCATAACTTCTTGTATGAAGAAAAGGAAGATGCATTATATAGTTTAATATGAAGGAGATGTGTAATGTTCATGTTTAAAGTCAATTTGACTAGTTTCATAAGTTGGCCCAATA
>WSFP011553108.1:0-11255 GCA_009831015.1 Picea engelmannii
CATGTGGGCCCCGTTTGGGTAAGTTGGTGCATCAACTTCCCGGGGTCGTAACTTTTGCATACGATCTCCGTTTTAGGCGTGTGATAGCTCGTTGGAAAGGTATCATCGAGGAGATTCATTTTGGGGCCTCAATATGCCTTCAGCTATCATTGAGAACCTTGATCTCAAAAAAAACTTCATTTAGGCCCTCAAAATGGCCCCGAAAGTTAAAACCTGCTAAAAATAGTAAATTGCCAAAATGGCCAGAAAACTGTTTTGAGCCATTTGGAAAAGGTGGGTGGCCCCCGATATCCACCTGGATCACTCCTCCATAATCAAGACTATCATGGCCTTCCACAAGGACCAGTTGCCTTCCCCCACAAGCCTATCCTCCACCCTCAAACCTGCCACTACCATGGCTGCCATCTAATGCTAAACGGATGCTAAAATAACCAAGCAAAACTGAGCAACACTGAACAACACAAATCTGCCTCCAACACACAAAATTCAAGTGTGAAAATGAAGCTTCCCAGCAAGTGAAAAATCTGCCAACTATTTGCCACTATATCAGCCAACTCATGTTCCCTTAGGCTTTGATACCATGAAGAAATTTGAGATTCCTAGAGGCTTCCCAACAGGCCTGTAATGTGACCTCTTGTTGGGCACTAATTTCAAGGGTTTCAAAATTGATTTTCTCACTGTTTTTAGGATTGTTATCTTGCTGGCCACAATAGCCAATAAATCTGATATTTCTCTCCTCTAAATATGCCAAGTAGGAAGTGATTTAATGCCCCTTTGAATTTTCTCTCTGGATGGGTTTTAATTGGAAGTTTTGTTGTCCATTATTAACACATTCATTATACTTCAAAACAGAAAATATCCTCTAGGATCTTTAACACCTACTATGCTGAAAGTAAATAAGAAAACCATGACAATTTAACACAAGTGTTTTTGGTCAACATGATCTTTGAAAAACCCCCATGGGGAAAACTGGTAAGAGAGTAGATGTAATATGGAGATCTCAAGCAAATGCTACAGAGAGAAAATGAAACAAAGGAACCCGATACAAAGTGTAAGCTCCTCTCAAGCTAAACAATGGAGTTCCTTGAATCTTGAGCCCTTTGCCTTGGTTTGTGTGCCACTTGCCTTAGCCTTTGATCTCTTCTCTTTCTTGCTTTCCTTTGCTTTCTTGCTTGCCTTTTCTTGCTTGCTTTCCTTGAAGAGCCTGCTAGCTTCTTCACTTTCTTAGTGTGCCCAAGATCTAGGTGCGCCCTTCTTCCTTGCTTAGTGCGCACTTCTACCCAAGTGTGCCCTCACTCCACAAGGAATGAGCCATCTCTACTTTGTGCGCCCTTCCTCAAGCCTTGCGCCTCCTTTTCTTCTCACAAAATGCACCCTTCTCCTCCTTGCACCTTTGCCTCTCACAAGTGTGCCCAAGCTTCTCCAAACCCTCACTTCTCCTCTCTTCACATTCACCCAACTCTCTAAAATGAACAATGAATCTCACTTTTTCCCCTTTTCCTCCTTTAGCCTCATCCTTAGGCTAACCTAGGAAACCAATGGCCCGGATTAGATCTAAGCCAATCTCCAAAATGAATGGATGAGATTAAATCTCATTTTTCACTTAAGTTTCCATAGTTCACTTTTTCTTGATTTATGACTTTATAAAGTCAATGTGACTTTATAACTTGAAGTACTTTGTCATTAATGATGTTATAAAGTCAAAGTGACTTTATAACATAAAGTAAAGTGTAAGGGTCAAATATTCCCCCCTTTGTGTTTAGAGACTCGCAAACACAAGGGGACCACTTTCCAAGGTACCCAAATCTCAACACAATAGGGAGAAGGCATAGTGAAGGAACCAAGTAGGGAAAGAGGGGGGGGGATTCAACAAGAAAATACTTCCGTGAGAGGAAATGAAAAGTGGGGAGAAGTGATCTACCACAAGAAAGAGTGAATCCAACCAACAAGGAGAAAGCAAAAGGATGAAGTAGATTATGACTCAACTTGGAGCAACAATGGAGTCATAAAAAATTTAACTCATTTTGTGAGCTAAACTACTTTGCACACCTCAACGGAAGGGATGAAGCAATCACTGACTTTAGCAACTCAAGGTCCTAGGCTAGGCTCAAGAAAAAGCAAAGTTGAGCCATAAAAATATGGTTTGTTGACCTACGTTATTGGATATGTGCTTCCTTCATGGGATTTATTGTCATTTCTCAACGTGTTTTGCATATGCCATAGTGTAAGAAAACAAAATGGTGCATTTACCCAATTCCTTTAATGTGTGCATATTTATCCTATTTAAACCAATGCATGAAAGAAAAATATAGAGGGAAGGGAGAGCTATTCTTTCACTTTCCCTGAAAAAACACAAAAACAAAATACAAACAAATTTCAGTGATGTCAATGTCTATTTGTTTCCTACATGTTCATTGATTTCATTTTGTACATAGATGTAATTACATTATGAAAAGAAGTAAGGGAGAGAGTACTCCTCCCAAAAGATCCTACAAGAGGACACATCAAAGGTGCATTATCAAGCCCTACAGAAGCATCTATGTGAGAGTGACACACAAGGAGCTCTTATGGGTGGAGCATGTAAAAGGGAAACGCTTCAAAAAGGAGGATATTATATATCTTATGAAAGAGTGAGTTGGACCCTAAAGTTTCAAGGGATACTTCAATAGAGGTGTGGCAAGAACTTAACATGAAGCACAAAAAAAAGTAAGTTTGTTAACTACCATTAATAATCCCAATTATTGAGTTATTTACCTTTGTGTTGATAAAATAATGGGGGTTGAAAAAAGACCAGGACAATCATAGTGATTAGAAGAAACAACAAAGAACTTCAAAGAAGCTCTTGCCTTGTTTTTTTCCTAGTACTATAAGGTCTATGGGATAGCACTATGAATGTCTGAATAAAAATCATATTACGAGAAGAAAAAAGAGGGATTGAGCTAACAAGTGTAAAAGGTAGGTCAAAAGTCCAAGAAGGAAATGGAGTAACCAAAAGGAGGTCCACAAGGTTAAAGGGAGGTAGAGATGCCAACAAGGGGGTCAAAGAGATCATAAAGGGAGGCCCATAGGCAAAAAAGGTAGATAGGGCGAACAAAAGGAGGATTAGGAGATTGAAAGGGAGCTTGAGTTTAAAGCACAGTTGAGAGACCAAAATGGAGGTCAAGAAGTTGAAGAGAGCAAGGATGGACGTTAAGCCCCCATGTTTTTTGAGGCAAAATTAGAGAAAAGAACTAGAGAGTTTGTCAATAAAATAGAAAAGAAAAAATGGTATAGAAAAACTTGCCCCCAAGGCACTACAAGGTGCTACAAGAAAGCATTCAAAATGAATATCCAAGGAAGCTAAATTAGGGAGGCTTCCCCCAATACATGGAGGGAAATTTTCAATTGGATCTAGCCCAAGTGGTTGTGTGATGGAGTGTTACACTCCCCACCCAGGTTATATTCTTGTAAGTGACATGACAAAGCTTTGAGATTCTACAAAATCTGGTTTACCCTAGGTACCATCCTCAAAATGAGGGGAAGTTCCCAGTGGGTTTCTCTAAGAAACACATTACGCGGAAAAAATAAAAAAAATTTACATGGAGGGAAAAAAGTGACAAAGGTGACACGAGACAAAATAAACAAAGGACTAAAGTAGGGTTTGACACACATGATCCAAAAATACACTATAGATAGTAGAAGAGAATGACTCATGGACGATCCTAGAAAAGGCTCAAAACTATTATGTGAAATGTTGGAAGTGTGATGGTTTACCTTGGTTGTGAAAATAAAGTAAGTCATTGGCAAGGCTACAACAATTGTAAGGGAAGAGTAGGCCAAAATTGTTGAAAGGGACTTGGGATGAAAAAAAGACCAACAGGTAGGGCATACAATGGTTGTGAGTGAAAGGCTAGCTAGGGTGGCGCACATCATCAACGTATGCTAGATGAGAAACCTATTGCAAGAAAGGGAAAACCAAAGAGGGGAGAATAAGTGGATGGAGGAATGGAAAAAAAATGTTGTGCATATGATCTTGGGCTTTTAACAATGACAAGAGAATACAGATCCTCCTATAAAACCACTAAAATACCAAAGAATTGAAAGAGGGCCTCAAGCAACCAAATAGAAGTGAGTATTCCTAATTACATTCAACATCATTAGACACACAACCTCAAGATCTTGCTACACCAATTGAGGGTACATTCTCATCAATTACGTGTGAAATCCAACCACTACATTCCATGGATGGGTACAGTAGGTTTGTTGTGTAATTTATAGGAGATCGAGCTAGAGAAGAACTTCATCTTCGGGTATCCCAAATATTATGAGATTAGAGGGAAAACCATTGTTTATATTGTGACTTGGGAGATCCCCTTGCTACATTTTTTTATTTCCAAATTTAGATGTTTGGCTCTCTATCCTCAAGAGGCGATTACTCACAGACAATATAACCTACAATACTTATTTAGGCCCATCTATACTTATTTGGTCACCCCTTTCTTCCAACATATATCAGCAATTGGAGGCACAAAACACCATGTAGACATAACAACCATGGATTAATGTGAGGAGAGATTGGGCAAGGCTTGTTGGACAAAGTGGAGGAAAATCAACTAAATTGAAATAAAGAGAGTGGTAAAAGAGATGAAGAATAAAGGAGGAAAAACTAAACAAGGTTAAATCACCTTCAAAAACTCATACCAAGCATAGTAGCATGAAAGGTTAAATTTAACATGTTACAATATTAGCACTTAAGTGCATATTTAAAGAGCATTTAGAGTGAAGTACGTGAACAAAATTATAACACTTTGTCATTTCCTTAGATAGGAACAAGGATTCCTCTAATACACTTCCATGTAGGGAATGTGAATATGAAATGGCTATAAGAAGGGCCTATTAGATTATACCTCGAAGTGTCTTCTGCAGGTCTGGGAAAACTGGTGAGCAGCTCTGGAAACTTCAATTATACCAAGCAGAATAGCATGAAAGGTTAAATTTTACATGATACAGTATTAGCGTTTAAGTGCATATTTAAAGAGCATTTAGAGTGAAGTACCTGAACAAAATTATAGCACTTTGTCAATTCCTTGGCTACTTTGTCAATTCTTTGGTGAGGAACAAGGATTCCTCTAATACACTTCCATGTAGGGAATGTGAATATTCAATGGATATATGTGAGGCTTATTAGATTATACCTCAGAGTGTCTTCTGCAGGTATGGGAAAACTGGTGAACATATCTGGAAACGTCAACAGGACTATGAGGGCAATTCACTAGTGACAAATTTGTGTGTGTTATACAGTTTACATGTTTCTCAATTAAGTAAAACTGGGTGCACGCAGTTCCATGTGTTAGCTTCAGTTTTATTAAGCAATTTTCTAATTTCTAGCTTAAGTCTAGGTTCAGCGCATTAATTATGAGGCAGTAATCAATCTTATAAGAGTGGATTGTTGTTCTATCTTCAACAATCTATTCTCCACAGTTTGCATGTCGTTTCTCCGTTAAGTAAAAGAGGGTGCATGCAGTTGGATGTGTTAGCTTCAGTTTTATTTAGCAAATTTTTTAATTTTTAGCTTAAGTCTAAGTTCAGTTAGCCAAATGCAGTCTATCAGGTAGGGCACATGCTTGCATGCCTCAGGTCATCTTCAGCTAAGGCATTGTTGTGCATGTGTCCAGTTTCATTGTACCTAATCCTCTTCTCAGTCCATAAAAAAGAAGGCAGGGTTGTAGGTTTATTCATTTAATTTTTGAACAGCAAACAGTGAATTAATTTGTTGTTGCTTTCATGTAGCAGATTTCATTTCAGAATTATTACCAAGCAATAACAAGTTTTGACAGTCCATCTACTCATTTTCTGTTTTTTTTTTACTTTTAACAGTGATTTAGCAAGTAAGTTGTAATTTTGTTTTTCTTCCTGCTTAAAAGAAGTGATGAGATTTAGGACAGACCAATGACTTTCCATTTTAAGTTTTCTGCATTATGTGTTTGTATACTTTAGCAATATTAGAACAACAGTTTTGATTTCTTAGTGCTAAGTCTGCTGACCATGGTATAGAAATACTAACAGGACCAAAGGAGGACTTTAACCAAGATATTCCATCACTCAAGGAACCCTTTATATAAAACAAATATGAAAACAAAAGAGTAAAATATAAAGCAAATCAAAATAAGAGGTTTGATAGAGATAACGGTGCAAAGTAAAGTGGAACAAGCTTACAAGACAACACTAGTGTAAAGGTGATATACTAAAAGGAGGAGGCTACCAAGTTGTTGCATCATCCAAAAGACTCCTAAAATTTTAAAAAATGAAAAGGGAGCAACAACTTGTAGTAGGGGATTCCCTAACAAAAAAGATATGTTGCATTGGTTTTTGGGATGTTGATGTTTTTAGTAGCATCAGACAGGTACTTACACATCGGTCTATCTCAACACGTGGGAGTTGTCATTATTACCTCTCAGAACCTTAGGATTTACTTTATTGAGTGATTAATAAAGTGAATGTACTTTTTGTTGATGTTTGGTAGCTGCGGGAGGATCTTTACCTCCTAGATGACCTTTCTTAGATACAGAGAATATTCCAGAAGCAAGAGATCCATTGGACAGATGTTGAAATACCCCAGAAGAGAAGTCAGCCCAAAAAAATAAATAATAATGAAAAGACACCTTCCCAAAAGAGAAGTCGGCCCAGTTAGAAGGACTGGAAGACTATAAATAAGGAGGTGCCATAGTTCATTCATTCACTCACCCACACTCTCTTAGCTACATAGAATTAAGGCACAAGTTTGAAGAAGGTGACGCAGATGCTGCAGCAACAAAGTTTCTTCTTGTTCAGTCTTTCTGGTAACTCTCTCTTGTGTGCTACTCTTGGTAGTGGTGTGCTATTTTGGCATTGTGTTGTTGCTACAACTGTGGTGGTATTTCTGGTTGAGTTATCCTTTGAGCTAGGATTTATCTGTTTGCACTTGCTTTGTGAACGGAACCTATCTAGGAAAGGTTGCTACGTTTTTCTCCCATTTGGGGTTTTCCTAGGATAAATCTCTTGTATTCTTTTTGTCTCTTGTTTATTTGCTATTTCCTAGTACATGAGATATATATGTTAATGGTAATGAAGTAAAAGCACACCAGTAACTCTAATGCTCTATGTTATGGCACAAGTTGTAGGTTTGGCAAAGCCTGACACAACCAAGGAACAAGTGCTACAACTGTGGGAATCCTACACCCAATGTCACCTCGATGTAGGTCTTGCACTTCAAGGGTGACTAGGTCACTCTAGGGAGGCGATCTCGGTGACCCTAGGGGGATTGAGACAGAGACGGAAGAAAGTGGAAATGGAGCCCTTATAGGTCAATTATAAATGGAATGAAGGGTAGGGAGAGATGCCTTGTAATTCAAGCAAAGGTTGCCCCACAAGTGTAGTGCTTTTTTGGATGATTGTACCTGCCTGAGACACAAGAAAACACACCTTGCAATAGTATATGTTAGTTGGATCAGCAAGTTAATCTTTCTGTCTCTAATTTCCAGCAATACATGACAGTATAAATCAGCAGGAAAAAAATATTATAAGCTGCTCAATAAATGCTAAGGGTCGAGTAGAAAAAGAAAGAGAAAAACTAGCAATTGACTAGCTAAACTCAAGGTGAAAGAACTAGTACTCTTAGCATAAAAGATAAGGCAGTTGTAAACACTTGTCTGCAGAAAATTATATCAGCCTTATGGCTGTAACATTCAATGTATTACAGCGAGAAAATCATCCACTAGAATCCCCTCAAAATTTTCCAGAAAGTGTGCTAGGACAAGTAGAGTAAGTGTGCAAAATTTGAGCCAAAACCAATGGTTGAATAAAGAGTTATTTGAGAAAGTATGTTAGGGTTTCTGCAGCCCTAATGGCTGAAGATGAAAATTTGTAACAGCAGCAATAAGTATCCCTTGGATCAGGACGCCCTATTGGCTGTGAGGTGCCCGAGGGACAAGGAACACAATCCACTTTTGCAAGAAGTAAAAAGACCGAAATTCACGTTTCCCAACCAACAAAAATATGACTAGTGCCTTTACTATTGGGTTAATGGAGTCACAAGGAGCTTAGAGAAGCTAAATCCTTGGGGGTGTAAGCCCTTTTACTTCCCAAGGCTAGTTTCTCTAAGCTAGAGTTTAAGCTAAGTTGGTGTATGCCCTTATACTTCTCTTAGC
Organism: Picea engelmannii; assembly: GCA_009831015.1. Lineage (NCBI taxonomy): Eukaryota > Viridiplantae > Streptophyta > Pinopsida > Pinales > Pinaceae > Picea > Picea engelmannii. Next base: position 8,166 of record WSFP011553108.1, read on the forward strand.
AAACCCTTGTCAATGAGATGAAGCAATAAAATGAAGCAAAAATGGTGAAGACTATGGTGGGGGTGTATTCCTTTATAATTCCCACCTATTTCCTAGCATAAGAATACTTGACTTGAATAAAATGATAGAAAGAGAGTAAAAAGCATACCAAGATCAAGAGAGATGCTAAGACAATCCACCATAAGAGCTAGAAAATAACCTTCCAAGGCTAGCACATCACTTCTTCCATTAACCATTAAAAAGTTCAGCCATACACAAGTGCACAAGAGCTAAAATAGCTAAGGAGGCTCAAAATTTCAGACCAAAACCTCTTGTGAGAGGAAAGTTATGATTTGAAATGAGATCTTATGATCTCTATTTATACAAAAATTAGCCAACATGGCTTGTCCACAAAATAGGGAGTAAAACACGAGATTAGGGGCCAACAACCCTAATCTTGCCCCCTTAACACAATAATATTAAACAGTTCACCTAAAATTTCATCTTTTGCACAAATTAAACCCTAATTAAGGATGGCGTCACCCCTTTAGGGGACATTTTGCCACTTTGAGGAGGTTGTTGGTGTTGGAGAAGGATGGAAGGGCCTTCCAAGGCCATGTGTCAAGCATCTATATGATCTATTCTTGGTGAAAACCCTCTTCTCCTCAAAACGTTCAAGTGCAAGTGAGTGGCACCTCACCACCAAGCCCAAACCCCCAATACCATGGTGTCATGCTCGAAAGTGGGACGTTTTGCCCCTCCTGGGCAAATCGTTTAGCAAGCAATGGGTGGGCTAGGTCATCCAAGTCATCATCAAGGTCGTCCAAGTCATCTCTCTCTCATCTGGCATGTGGGCCCATGGCATCCAACAGGTGGGATTGTAGCCCCATGGAAGCCCAAGCTAGGCTTGTTCTCCCAAAATTGTCCACCAACTAGGTCCTACAAAAACAAATGGACACGCCCTCCAAGGATCTCAAATCATAACATCATGATAAGTGGATCCAATCAATAAACAATCCATCTAAGCATGTGCATCAAAGATTACCATATCAAACAATTAACAACTCAAAGACACTATGTGACTTGTCAAGTTTAAGTATGGGAGGGTTGACGAGGTGTCATATTGGCTAGATCTTTCCCTAGGTCAAGGAGAGCCTCCAGAAGGTCCCTCTTTAATCCATGTAAAGTGTGTGAGGTGGATGGGGTCAAGACTCAATGGGCATAGGGCTCATGACATATTAGGGGTCATAGTGTCTCATTCATGGGTGCCTTTGTAGAGGGTGTGTTGTACCTTCGTCCGCAATGCATTTTTTCCAAGCCCTTTATTTTCCTTTTATCTTTCTTTCTTTATATTTTCTTTAGCACAAGGAGAGGTTGAAGGCCACTGCCATGGTGTGGTGACTAGATGGTGGCAATGTCACCCACAAATTCCTAATGGAAATGAGAAGGTTGGCTCGTGATGAGACCCCCTTTCTCTCAAGCATGCAACTAAGAGTCAATGCCATGGTTTGGTGACCAGATAATGACAATGCCATACCATTAGATATCCATGGACATGATAGGTCGGCTCGGGATGAGACCTCCTATCCTTCAATCTACCTTTCAGGCATTTCTTTGTTATATTATGCATCCCCTTTTATTCAAAGATAAGAATTTTATTGCTTTTTTGGGTGATCCCTAGGCGAAGCATCTGGAAGGTTTATATATGGCTTTTATCTTTTACCCAACACCAACCCCTCTAGGCATTTAGCCCCTTCTTCCCATAGAATGAGGGACAACCTCTTCTTGGGTCAGTACACCCTAAAATCCCAAGAGATAAGAAAACAGAGGGGGAAAATGATGAAAAATGGTGAGTATGATCGGGAACGGTACGATGTCTCATTAAGGGATTTCCCAGCAGCAAACCCATTCCCAAAGAAGACCACTTACTAGGGCACAATGTCAACCACCAAGGTGAAGCAGGGTAAAAGGCATTATGTCCAAGAACATATCATGAAATCTAGAGCAATCTAAGATACAACATAATGAAATGGCTTATTTATTGAAATGATGCTTATCATAATATTGACTTGTACCTCATGGAGCAAGGCCCTCTGCCTTCCGGAAGCCAACTGGTGTGGTGGATGCCATCTATAAACCTGTGACCATCTGTGGTGGTGAGTGGGTTTTCCATTTGTGCAAAGGGTATTGTTGGTCATGTAGTCTCTCGGCACTCCATATCTGCAACTTGAGGGCCTCGAGTCATCATCTCCTTAGTTATCCAAAAAATGGGGATAACACTCTATAAATAAGGAAAATCTAACATGGTATTAGAGTTGGTTACCTTCATAACAGTTTGACCATTGGAAGGAAGATCGCTACAGTAGCACCTTGCAGCTGCAATACTTTGTCAAGTCCATTGAGCAATATCCCAAGGTCATTGGGGATGATTCCTTCACAAAGCAGTGTGCCCTAACCTAGTGCACCTTCTGAAACCCTCAGCGTGCAGTTTGGTGAAGTTTGAAAAATTGAGGTATTTTAGTGCTAGGGTTTGTACCAATGAAAAATGTCAACCAGCATGAGAGTTGACGATAGATTGGATGGAGCAGATAACTTCAGATCTTGGAAGCACAGAGTTCTCCTCATTCTAGAAGAGAATGAGTTATTGGATCATATCAAGCAGACGCTTCCAGAAGGCAGCCCAAAGAAGTCTAAGAAACCACGCCACATAAAGGATGCGTCAAATATCAGATGCTACAACTGCAAGGAGATGGGACATTATACCACGCAATGTCCTCTTAAACATGAGAAGAGAAAAAATAATCACCTTTCACATACAGGAGATGTTGAAGAGCAGAAGTCAAAGGATGAATAATATGTCCTTTAGCGAGTAGTGCTTCCAAGCACATGACCAAGAAGACTATAGAAGACAACTCAAGTGGGACAACAACAGCTAAACTCCAGGTTTGCATATCAAGTTTGATATTTTTATATAGTTGCAGTTTAAGTAGTGTTATAACTAGAATAACAGTCTTTAAATTCTATTATTGCTATCACTATTACTAGTTTAGTAAACACTTGATTATTGTTGGTACAACTACCATTAGGTGAATACTCATATTAATAATGCAC
>ML905404.1:0-11255 GCA_009831015.1 Picea engelmannii
CGCTCTGTGACATTCATCTGGACGTAACACTCCAATACCGACTAAATTCAGTCATAAAGGTGATGTGACCAGTGGGTGTAGGTGTTACCCTATCCAACCACTTTTCTCCATCCTTTTAAATGGTCAAATATTATGGTTGGTGGGGATTCTCCTCTTGCCTCCTGATGATCTATGGCTGAGATCTAATCCAAGACTCTGGGATTTAGAAAATCCCATGAATCCAATACATGATACCTCCTGGACAGTCGAATATTGAACCTTAATCTATGATTCATGCTCCTACTACACCCAACGACAGTGATTAACTCTAGGCTTCGTAGATTCAGGATTAATCTACTCCAAACAAACACGACCAAACTTCACAACAACTGAATTCTGAATTGGCAAAAAGAGAAGATCTACGGTTGAGACTCTATGGTTGATCGATGGTGGATATTGACTTTGGTGCTTCAGAGCTTCAGGGCTCCAGCCACTCTGTGACAACTAATTGCTCCAAATTCCACCAAAGTGGTGAAGTCTGAAGGACTCAGACCTTTTAATGACCACGCTCCTTTGAATGATCAGACAACTCCCTATCTGTCCATACTCCAGATATAACACCTAGAATCTGATCTCCTTTGTTGTGCACTCTCCTCTGATCTGAGTTTGATTCAACGACCCATATTTGTTCTCACAGATCTAATCCAATGGATGTTGTAACTTCTTCTCCTCCATGGCTATGTTTCTCTTCAACAAGTAATTTTCTCAATTTTTCAAAGGCTTGGACTTTGATCTCTCCTCTCGAAAGTTAACAGATTGGCCTCTTCTTTCATTCTATGAAATGATATCCCTCATGATCTTGGAACTTGTGATAAGTTCTCTAGCGCACACTTATTCTTCTCCCATGGTTTGGAACTTTGGAAAATTCTTGGCCTTTGCACACTTTGCATAGGCTTTGCACACACTAGTAGCGTCTCTCCTGATATTTGAACTCTTCAAACTTCAAAGGCCTCAGCCCTTTGTTCTTCCAAATTATTTCTTATTCCCTCCTGACACTCCCTCTCTTTCGCTTGATCTTAGGACTTGGAAAAGTCACCTGTGCACTCCTTGCACTAACTCTCCTGAGTGTTATCAATACTTAACGAAGTGTTGGCCCTCTTCACTCCTTGCACTAATATCCCCTTGAGATTTCACACTGTTGTGAGTGTAGGCACACTCCTTGTGCTCACTCTGTGAAAAATTACACTATCCTTTATGAGATTAGATAATTCTGGTGTTCCCACCTGACACACTCCTCATATAACTCCTGACTGAGTTCTAGAGTACTCCTTGCGCTGACCTTTCATATTTTTCCAACAACTCTAATGTGCACTCCTTGCACAACCTTGAGAGCCCATAACACTCAAAAATTCATTCAGACAGGGAATTCTATCTATTCATACAAAGGGAACATAATTTCTCTCATAGAATTCATAAACATTCATTGACATTTAGTAAAAAACTACTTAATCACACAGAAACACACATAGAGATCCATATGCAGGGAAATATGCTTTTCTTTTAATCCAAATATTGTTTTACAGTATTTACAATGGTTACAGGACTAGACTGCAAAAGAGTCTCAGTTCTTCTCCTCTCCATAATTCTCCTTACCTACCTGTCTACAAAACTATTCTCTTCTCATACATTATGATTGCAATACCATTTGTCCTCCCACACAATAGGGATTCTTGAACCTTCCTCACCTAAATGCATTAAATTAAATTTACTTTACAACTCATCCGAATCGGATCTGGATTCATCTACCCATCATCCATTAAAGGTGACTTACACTATCCTTACACAAATATAAAGGCTCTACCTTCCTCGATCCTTACACACTTAATTTACATTAATGAGAAATTTAAAACAAAATGAGAAGGATGGTGATTCTCTCTCCCTGGGATCTTCTCCCTCCTTGTTTGTTGTTGCACTGGTTATTGAGGTGCTTCTGAGTAGGAGTGATGCTCATGCATCATACTCCCCTGCTGACAAAATCATGATTGTTTCTCATGGCTCCTCTGTTGTTGCTATTGATATTCTCTAGGGTCCCAAAATTCACTTTGGAGCTATCCACCTTTTCCTATGCCTTTCTGCTACTGTCGCTGTTGTTGTCTTTCTACTGTCACAGGCTCTCCTCCTGGTTTCCAAATTTTATGTTGTAGGGATCCATTTATCTTGTCACTACAATATCCTCTTGTCAGCCTCCATATTTTTCTGACTGTCTCCTTTGCTGACTTCAACATCAACCTCCTTATCTCTTCAATCTCCATGTCCAACTTGTCCATGGGTTGGTTCCTCTCCTACAGGCTTCTCTGCTAATGCATCTCCTCTGACAGTTTTATTTCTACTAGTTCCTCTGTTCATTTGCCATCTCCTTGGGCTGACATAAGTCCAAATTCATCCAAATACTCCTCATGCTATAATTTTTCTCCACTCTACATGACTTTCTCCTTCTAGCAGTCTTCCTCTGTCTCTGGATTATTTAACCAATCCTCTAGTAGCTTCAATTCTTCCTCCCACTGAGTGAGTATGGAATTTGAATGCTCCTATTCCTTTTCTCTCCTTTGGCCATCTCCATGGGCCAATTCTTCTTCTTATGGAACATTCTCTTGGCTCACAACTATGTGGGCCTCCTCCTTTTTCATATCCTTGTGAACATACCTTAGTATCTGACCATTCTCTTCCTCCATGAATGTCTATGTTGGTTGTCCTTCTTCTGCACCTGCAACACATGCACCGATCTCTGTTGGGATTCTTGGAAAAGGTATGCTAACCCTTCCAATGATCAGAATGCACCTCTAATACTCTTTCTTGAGAGTTGAAGTATTCAAATTATCATCATATTCATTCATGTGATTTATAGCCCCACATGGATCTGCATACTCCTGAGGCTTCTCTCCTGCCTCTCTCTCCTTCCCTTCTATCATCACTCCTTGTTGATATGAACTCTCCTCTGAGTTATCGATACTTTCAGACAGTCCCATATTTTCTTTTCCCTCCTGGCAACTTGAATTTTCCTTTTTTCCCTTCTGACAGTATTTGAGATCTTCAGCTGATATCCCTTCACCGTCGAGGATTTATCCATCTTATGGTTTACATATGTAAACCATATTATCGTATGTGTCCCTGAGGTTTTCCACTTGCCTCCCACCTCCTTAGCACCTGTTTTTTATTCCCGACAATCAATTTCTAGATAGGCCACTTCACCTTATTCTTCATGGGCCACTCGTACCTCCATCTCTATTTCTATTATTATTGCATTCCCTTCCATTTCAACATCAATCTGTTGAGATCTTCTCTGGTCCCCTTGAGATCTTTATCCATCTCTTCTCGGCTCATCCTCTTGCGGTCTCCTCTCGGACCTTGTTTATGGCCTTCAATAGCCATTTTCTCCTTCTCCTTTCCCTATTGGAAGGTCTATGAGCTTCCACTTGTTCACTATGAGCTACAGTCAGCCTCTGCCAAGCCTCTCCTCTCTTAGTCTCTCGATTCACCTACTAGGAAATCCTATGAGATTTTACACTTCTACTGAGTTTAGGTGCACACGTTGTGCTCACTCATATATTTGAGCACTCCCTGCACTCTGGCTATTGTATTCCAACTGCTCACCTTAAGAGCTCCACAAGATTTCCTCTACTCCAAGAACACAACTGGTTCTTTTCTTTCCCCAACCCACATGGTTGTCTGCTACCACGTGTTTCACAGTTGCAAACAGTATTCTCATAGATTTCTCATGCTCTGTACTCTATTTTCTTTACCTTCTATCTAAAGAAAAAAATTCTCTCTGATACCACTTGATGAAAATACCCCCAATGGGCTCACGTGATCTCCCAGTCTAGGATCATTCATAGGAGATGAATTGAATATCGAATCCCTTCTAGATCCTTCCTTAAATTCACATAAGACCCTTTAATTCCTTAGGAAAGTCCACACAAACCCACAGGTGCTTAATACTTATCCCCCTTTATCCTCTGGTTCAATCCATGGGCGTTATCCCCTTTTCCCCCCAAAAAATGGCATATAACCTTGGGATAGAACCAAGCGCTTAACTGAAAGTTGCTATTCGGATCTCTGGGACTCTAGTGCTCTCATACATTCACCCACATGAAACACTCCAATACTATATGAATTCGGTCATAAAGGTGACATGACCGATAGGTGTAGGTGTTACCCTATCCTACCACTTTTCTCCGTCCTTTCAAATGGTCAAATTTGATGGCTGGTGGGGATTCTCCTCCTCTTTCCTCCTGGCGATCTATGGATGAGATCTAATCTGGGACTCCGGGCTTCGAAAAATCCCACAACTCCAACATATGATACCTCCCAGAAAACTGAACATCGAATGACTAACCATAATCTACATATCACGCTCCTTCTACAACCAATGGCTATGATTAACTCTGGGCTTCAGAGCTTCAAGATTAATCCTCTCCAAACGACCACCATAAAAATTTCGAACAACCGAATGCCAAATTAGTGAAGGTCATAGATCTACGACTGAGACTCTATGGTTGATCAACGGTGGAGATTGACTCTGGTGCTTCAGAGCTTCTAGGCTTTGGCCACTTTGCAACAACTCACTACTCCAAATTCCGCCGAAGTGGTGAAGTATGAAGGACTCGAAAATTTTAACGACCACGCTCCTTTGAATGATTGGATGTCTCCCGATCTCTCCACACTCCAAATCTAATGACTGGAATCTGATCTCCTTTGTTGTGCACTCTCCTATGATCTAGGTTTGATGCAACGACCCAGATATGTTCTCACAGAACCAATCCAATGAATGTTGTATATTCTTCTCCTCCGCGGCTCCATTTCCCTTCAACAAGGAATTTTCTCACGTTTTCAAAGGCTTATCCTTTTATCTCTCCTCTACAGGGTCAACACCTTGGACTCTACTTGCATTCTACAAAATGTTATCCCTCCCGAGCTTGGAACTTGTGATAAGTTCTCTGGCGTACACTTACACTTCTCCTATAGTTTATAACTTTAGAAATTTCTTGGCCTATGCACACTTTGCATAGGCTCTGCACACACTAGTGTTGTCTCTCCTGAGCTTATAACTCTTCGAACTTCAAAGGGGTCAACCCTTTGTTCTTCCAAATGATTTCTTATGCCCTCCTGGCACTCCCTCTCTTTCTCTTAAGCTTGAGACTTGGAAAAGTCACATGCACACTCCTTGTGCTAACTCTCCTAATATTTATCAACACTTAATGAAGTGTTGGCCCTTTGCACTCCTTGCAATGATCTCCCCTTCAAATTTCACACTACTATGAGTGTAGGCACACTCCTTGCGCTCGCTCTGTGAAAACTTGCACTATCCCTTCTGATCTTTTTTTTATTCTGATGTGCCCACCTAGCATGCTCCTCATAGAACTCCTAATTGAGTTCTAGCACACTCCTTGTGTTGGCAGTTTAGAGTTTTCCAAAAACTCTAATGTGCACTCATTGCACAACCTTGAGAGCCTAGTGTTGATGATTACAATTGCGTGAGACCCCTCCAGGACAAATACTGAGTGAGTTAGGTTGTGAGATATCCCATGAGATGGGTGTATCGTTCCTCTCTGAGATAGAGATGGAACATTGTGTTCCCCTATGTAGGGAAGATTCCCATGAGATGGGTGTGTCATTCTCTCTGAGACGGAGATGGAACGTTGTGTGCCCTTGAGTAGGGAAGATGCCCATGAGATGGGTGTGTCATTTGAGATGAAACAATGTGTACCCCTGTGAGGGGTGAAGGAACCCATGTGATGGGTTTACTATTATCCTCTATGTAGAGATTAGAGATGATGTGGTACTTTAGATGATTCTCCTATGAGACTCAGTGAGATAGAGATCTTTTGATTATGACGTCCATGTGGTTGAGCACAAGTAGACGTGATCCTAGTGGCTAAGCACTAGTGAGTGTGTGTCTATATGATTCTATTGTGAGACTCAATGAGATAGATATCTATTGATTTATACATCACTTTGGTTGAGCACGGGTGGACGTACCCCTAGTGGCTAAGAACTAGTGGGTGTGTGAGATCCCTTGCTATATTTTCTAAGAGTTAGATTTACCTGTAACCCTAATTGTGATGTAAAGGGTACAGGTCGACCCCACCATAAAGTGAAAGAGAAATAATGTAAAAGATAATTACTATGGTAATTATTAATTATATTATGAGTTATTGAGGTTGTCCATGTTGTTCCAATATACACCACTTTTGATGTTTCCAATCTAATATAAATAAAGGTGATTTCCCCATTGACGAAACACAACACACATGTGATTTTGGAAATTTCAGCAAGTACAAGTTCTAGGGTTGAAGTGCACACCTCTATTGGGTGCTAGCCTTCTTGGTTTTTGAGAGCACGCTTTTGTGTGCTAGGTATATGGTGTGGGAGGTCTCTATATTGAGAATATAGAAAAGGATTGTTGGGTTTTCTTCCCTTGTTGAGAAGGTTTTCCCAGGATATTTCTTGTGTTCTCGTGCATGGTATTTCTTCTTGTGATCTTGGTTATTGCATAAATTGTTAATGGTGTAGATGCATTTGTCTATGATTCAAGTAAATGCTAAAATTTAAATAAACCTCATGCTTGAGCCTAGCCTATTGATAAATTTAACATGGTATTAGAGAATAGGTATTGAAGAAGCCATTGCACAAGACTTCAAAGCAAACCGTCCTCTTTTTTCATAACCGTATGACCCTCCTAGGGTTTCCAGAAATTCTATACGACCCTCATTCTTTTTCAGTTTCAACTCTTAATACTTGGATGTTGGGGGAAAATTTGGCATAGGAGAGTACAACCTCCTCCATCACACCTCTAGAGACTCTCAGAGTAAAATTCTGATCATTTTGAATTTTTGTCCCTAGGGTTTCTAGGGTTTCACAATTTTCTGCAGATTTTTGGTTGTAGGGTTTATGCAGCTCATTGAAGGATATTTTCAGATCACTAGTATTCCTGTGACACTATTAAGGCTTATTATTGGCATTCATAAGCCCAACAAAACCTAATGTTGCTAGCCTAGCCTAGCCATTAGGTTTTCTAGCCTAGTTGGCAAGGGTTTGTGAAGAATCTGAAAATATGGTGAACAAAACCTTGGTGGAAGATAGGCTTGATGGATCAAGAAACTTCAGTTCCTGGAAGTCAAGACTTTAGGTCACCCTTGAAGAGGAAGACTTATTATGGGTGATACAAAAAGGTTTACCATAGATATCTACCAATGAATTGAAGGAAGATGATGTCAAGGCAAGGAAGACAATCATTTACTCAAGCTCTTACATTGAAGGGACAACTTCAAAATAAAACGATGAAAAAAGGTGACACCGTGGCTACCTTATTCATGAAGATGTCAAAGGACAGAGATTATTCAGGTGCCATTGGAGAAATAATATGAACACCCTCAAGTATGCACTTTTATATATTATTTGTATCATTGTCATGAGGGTGCTTGCAGGAGGAAGGGACCTTTGCTAAAATCATGGATCCAGAGGGATCTCAGTCCATTCAGAGGAACAACATGTTAGCGCCGCCATTTTTATTTCCATTTATAGTCAATTTTGAGTCACGTTGTGACCCATGCATCCAAACATTTGAAGTCAGGTACATAGCACCATCAGGTTTAAGTCAGCAAGTGGTCGGTTGGCCCTTGGAAATGGGAAGGGGTGTCAGAGTCGGGAATTGTATACGTGGTATGAATATGTATTTTCTAGAGAGTCAAGTCTCGTTAAGAAACCAACCTCTACGTTCCCAGGTTGGGTCAAGTTTTTAATAGAGTTCGCGTCGACAAGTACATCAGTTATTATCAGTTCATCATGAAGGTCGAAGGAATGAAAAATCGCGGCGTTCGTATTATGCATGCCCAACAAGCCTTATCACATGCATCCTACACGCGGGGATTTTCCATGGAAAACCTGCAACTTGACTTGGAACATCTCGTCACCATAAATTCATTGTATTCCAACATGATTTCTTCTCCACGTCGATTCGTTATAAATCTCAGATGCTCGGCATTCTCTCCAGTCATAGAACCAGGCCTGAACTCTATTCGCAATTCCCCTTGCCAGTCAAGCTTGTTCAGAACCTTTCCCCCTGTGCATTTGTTGGATACACTATTCATATAGTACACCTTGGTCACACCATGGATACCTCTCAGAGCGCAGGGAAAGGCATGCGGAGCGGCAGAACTGCAAGGTCCGAGCCCCAAAGAAACTGGGATTCATTCTCACCTACGGCGGGCATTCCCAAGGATGTGAAAGGAACTATTATTTTACCTGCAAAGAAGATCAGATCAAATCGCGAAACATCTGAAGCATAGAAATTTGCACAGGAAGGGAATATGGTAAGAGCCCCCTCCTCCAAACAACAAACACCTCAGAGGAGGGACAGGCCGAGAAATAAAAAGGAGATCATGAAAGATCGAATCGCAGAAGAACCGCGTGTCAGATTGATAGTTGAAGAACTACTCAGACGTGCCATCTGGCTAGAACCTGCTAGGGGATCGAGCCACGAAGACAGGAATAGAACAAGGAGAGTGGATGTCGCAGGAGAAAATGAGAAAGCACTGTCTCAGTAGCTGAAGCAAGCAAGGCTGGCTATTGTTGAACTCTATCAGGAAAACATGGAGTTAAGGCGACAATTAGCGACAAATACTATGAAAGAGTCAGCGGCACAAGGTCATGAAGGGAACCTGGCATGGTTGAAAAGTAAACTTAGAGAGGCGTGGGACACTATTTTACAACTGTGAGAGGCACAAAGATTAGCGGAAGGAAGGCATACGGAGCATCCCAGAGAATGCGAAGCGGCCGAAAAGGAAACCCGCGTGGCTCTCGCTAGTGCACATAAAAATAAAGTTTAGCAGGTGTCATTTCTTCTTGGCAGTGTTTGAGTGATATGTTTCTCTAAAGTACACTACCATTTTGATAACGAACGTGAAAATCAAACATCTTTTTACTACGCGGAGTTCTACGGAAAATGAGCGCATAATAAAAAGCGAAGTCGTTATTACAGACAACAAAGTCTTGGCAGACACCTATTCGCTAGAATACCGGATCAAAAGGGTACAATGACACATATTTTCTCCACATCAGGACCTAACCGATGATCAGACCCCCGTAGAGAAACTGAAAACAATCATAAGTGAACAGGCGTGATTATTTCCTATTTTTGGAAAGTACCATGCGAAGACTCTCCGACGCATGTTGCTTGGTTTTCCTAGATTTAGGGTTAGTAGTTAAAAAGAAGGGAAGCCCAAGTGGCGCCCTCGTTTATATGTTTCATTTTTTCAATGTAAGCCAAGTTGGTTGGCAAATTGGGTAGAAGACTTCTATTGTATGTAATCTGAGTTTTGACGAAAATTTAATGCAAAGGGCCTGTGACTTGATGAAAAGATTCTAGTTGTAATAGTTGGATGTATTGTGCCTCTTTATTCATGTATGTTCTTCTTGTTATCTTTATTTCATATCTTTACTGTCTATTTTGAAACGAATTTTCGAACCTACAGATTCGTTGTATAGGGCCCCTTGTTCGCGCCGCTTAGACAAAATGTTTTCCTCTAAGAGCTAACTCCAAATTTGCTCGCCACAGTGCTCCTTAGTTACTTCCTACTTTTTCTCCCACCACATTACGGTTTTACACTGAAGATTATTGATCGCCTAGCCTTATCCTCTCAAGTTCAGTCACTGAGTCATTTATCTCTGTCATTTCCTCAAATTGACTCCATAGCCCAAGTCTTACTTTCTTGCTCCAATATAACCAGAACCCATAACATTAAAGGTGCTTAAATCTAGCCATTGTTTCCAAAGTCATATCCTATGCAGAGATCACACCATTTCTGAGAGATCCCTCTCCAGATCCGAAAGGCTAGTTTCGGGTCTCAAAGTTCGTTGAAAAAGTTACCTTCATCATCTATTCATCATCCAAACATATTTACGGAGTGTTAACATTCTGGCGTCGTTTCCGGGGACGAAGTTGAAAATATTTTCCATGGGAGAACGACAAATGTTGCGGTTTGACCCTTAAGGGTAACAGAGGGACAAACATCCATAAAGGCTAAAACCCTTACCCTGGTGACTCCAATCCAAACAGACCAGTAGCTCCAAGTAGCACAGTTAAGGAAACCTGGCTCCCAAGGCGATTTACACCAGAGCAAATCCTTACCCAAACCCCTCGGAGCCTGTGTACGATCCTGAGAAGATTCTGTGCAAGGCTAGAGAGCAAGTGTCAGACCCGTTCTACTACCTGGACAGAAGCCTATCCTTGCCAAAAGACGGTGTGCAGAGCATTGATGACCTTGAGTTTGATGCACTTTTCAAGAAAAATCTATTTAGGTCTAAGGCAGAAACTAGTTTGGACGAGACTGTTTTCGACCCGAAGAAATTCCAAGCCCTAGTATCAGATAATACCCCTCAAAATTTGAATCCTCCTAGGGCTATGGTCGCTAGATTCTCTCCCCTCATCCTACCGACCCAATTGCATGACTTGCCTCAAAATTATAACCAAAGAATCAGGCTCTACGATGCTAAAGGAAATGTTTCTGCTCAGAGGCACCTGGACTGGTTTAATGACTTCGTCGACCTAGAAGAGGTTGACTACGCAGATGAAAAAATGGGGATTTTTGCACAAAGCCTTTCAGGAAATGTAAGAAAATGGTTGAAATCCCTCCCACCCACGAGCATTCAAGACTTTGTCGCATTTGAGACATCGTTCCTAAATAAATGGGGGGATAAGAAAAACCCTTTGCAGCTGCTAACACAATACAATAATATGAATAAAGCACCAAAAGAGGCAATGCAGGAATTCTCGGCTCATTTTTTGAAGGTATACAACTCCGTTCTTGCGGAAGTAAAGANTAGTTCTGGTACGCAGATGTCTTTGATAGTGATTTTTCTCTGTTGCTGAGAGAAAGAAGATCAACGAGTCTAGATGCTATAATGAGTAATGTTGTCGAAGTTGAAGTGAACATGATGGAATCGGGGAAAATAAAACCGAGGTTCAAATGAGGCGACAAGAGACCCCAGGGAGATGCACAGTCATCGACATCATGGTCCTCAGATGAAAAATTCAACATGATGATGAAGACCATGTAAAAGTTGATGGAGAAAATGTCCATGGGAAACAGACCTGCTGCCCGAGAACCAAATGACCCACAACCCAGAAATCAAAATCTCTAAAGAGGTCATATCCCTCAAATCAAGCAGTGGGATCAAGGTGACCAGCACACAAGACCTCCTTTCCAAAACAACTACGT
>WSFP011553115.1:0-11255 GCA_009831015.1 Picea engelmannii
ATACCATCCTTAGCTTTAGTAAAGTCTATTGTTGAACAACCTTGCTCTAGTATTCAATACCATACAAATCATATTTTCAAACTAGAGGAAGTGTGGGATAAAGATATGAATAATTTTTCTAACCATCAGATGATCATAAAAAAGTGGTTTGATAATAAAGTTGTAGGTAACAAATATTTTGAAGTTGGTGACCTAGTTTTGAGATGGGATAAATCCCATGAAGAAAAAGGTAAACATTCAAAGTTTCAAAAGTTTTGGTTAGGTCCTTTTTAGGTTTCTCATAAAATTGGTCTATCTACTTTTATTTTGCAAACTCTTGAAGGAATAGAAGAGGGTTTTCCTGCAAATGGGTTAATCCTCAAAAAATATTTTAATCCTTGTAAAATAGCTATAAAATGTTTGTATAAATATTTTTAAATCTTTCCATTTTTCTTTCTTTCATTTTGTTTTTTATTAATTTTTGTTGTTGATCTCATATAATAATTGGATACATATGTTAATTAATGGTCTTTGGAATTTTGTTTTTGTTACTGAGAGAAGATAATTTAGATTGTTTGAAATAAGAAAATTTCTTTAAAGAAAAATCAAAGGATAAATTTTATGACTAGTTTATCTCTATAAAGAATTGAAAAACAAGGAAAATACTCTTTAACAAAATCTCTTTGGAGTACTATTATGTCCCTTAAAATAAACTAATTGATTGGGAAATAACATATCATAGGATGAATGGTTTAGTTCTCATTTCATGATTTAGAAATAAATAAATAACTTTCTATATCACCCCTCCTCTATTCTCGACATTGCTCAAATGCAATTAATAAGTCAAAAATTAAAGATGAAAGTCAAAATTTTAAATAAGTAAAAATGAGAATGTGGGAAATATATGTTAACTCTCTGGGGTACTAAACAGTCCTACTGACAACAGGTAAATTTTTATATGATATTAAGGTAACTTCATCGGGGTACTGAACAAGCATGCTGGTAGCGAAGCAATACCAAGTACAATGAGTTAAATTTTTTAACTCTGACATAGTGCTGAGGTTTTACTTATTAGTCAAATCAAAATATTCCTTTCCTAGTCATAAGATTAATAAATTCTCCTTTTCTCGTCCAATGAGATAGAGTTAAAGAGTACTAACTTACTAATTTATTTTTTTATCTTTTACAAACTAGTCATAAATATAATTTATATACAGTTTGTAAATTCTCTTATTTCTTGCGATCTAGTATATTTTTTTTTTGTCTTATTTACAAACAAAGTTGGTTTCAACAGTGTGTCGCAATTTGTTGTAGAATACAACATCCTCCCAAATTTTTTATTATAAATAAAGATTTGGGGCCCTTCTTTTTTCATTTTCGAAAAATGAAATTTTATTTTACTTAAATATTGTTTCTAGTTTTGACAATTTTGGACATTCTCCTAATCTCTTTCAGTTTCATTCAATCATTAATGAAATTTTATTTTTTGGATGATAAAGGTTTTGATTGAAATGTTGGTTTTTAATTTTTTTTTTATCTCACATATTCCTTATGATTTCTTCCTCATTTCAAAGAGCTACAATATTTGACAAGCTACAATTTTTTTTTTAATTTTTTTGTCGATTTAAAAAGAACAATGCTCTAACCCATAATCTATTTTAATCAATTGAAATCCTACTTGGCCTGTCATAACTTTGATTTTCACGATCTATAATCAGTTGTTCCAGATTTTTTTGTGGTACGTTAAGCTTGATTCAAACATCATAAATTTAATTGAAATAATAGGGAATTAATTCAGGGTCCTTTCAACCTGCATACAAATAATACTCATTCTGTTGAAGTGCATTGTTCACATCCATGTATAGCGTTCAACTATATCTCTATATTCACAAGTTATTCCCTATCTTGTGTCTTCCTCGAAATAAGGTTTTGCTTCAAGAATTGAAAATCTGTCTTCATTCATTTGCAAGCAAGGGTCTATTAATGAGGGTTTTTGAATTGTAGTGTGGTAAAATGTTGTTAATATGGAAATGATTTCCAGGGTAGAGCCCACTTTCAAACTTATTGAATCCCATGAAGATTGTTTTCCAACTTTTGAGAAGGTTGGATGGTTAAACTTTATGCGCTTGTTTAATGGGCATAACGTGCAGGTCACTAAATCTTTTGCATGAACTTTTAATGGTGAGCGCGCCAAAATTAGGGATATATATTGATGAAAAAATAATAGCCAGAGATACTAAATTGTCGTTGAAAGGAGAATGTTGGTCTAAAACCAAAAGGGTGAAGGATATTCCTTGGTCATAATTTTGGTATCTCCTAAATTCAAATATGATTATAAAGGTATGCCCATATCCTCAATCAAATAAAAATGACATTTCCTATTAGTAGTTATTAAGGGGTTTATCACCTATGAGGGAAAATATAGCCTTTTCTTTATTTATTACTTTTGGTTTTTAATGGTATTCATGGATTGTGAGTTGAACATGCCTGCATTCTTTAAAATATTGTTTAGAATGGCACATGTATATTAGAGAAAGAAAATTGGTTCAGAAAGAAATGTTTTTCATCACGGTTTAGTGAAAATTTTGATCAAATTTCAGTTACAACAGAATGGTGATTCTTGGGATAAATTCGTGAAAAGAAATCACTTTCAGGTTAATTCTAAAGAAGATTCACAATTTCATCTTGCTCAGGAAGAAACCTTAGACTCTATAGAAGATTTATTTATGCCTTACTCACATGCTTCTTCTCCTCCACAAAACATTGCGGGGGTTACTCACAGTCAAAGTGTCAAGTTTAACCTTAGCCTAGAATCATGTGTTTTCAGTGAAGCACCTTAGGCTTCTTCTAAAGATTCCAAGAAATTGTAGTTTCCTCGCTTGGATCTAAATTTGACACACCTGTCACCAAAAAAAAACAATGACTCCATTAAGATTATTGATTTTATGAACAAGAGGCAAGGAAGAAAATTTTCAAGAATGCTTAGAAATGAATCTAGGAAAACCTCAAAAGTTATTTCTCCAATGTAGTTTGATGATGAAGAGATGGTTATGAATCAATAATTATCTTCCCCAAAGCACTTTTCCCCATAGCACGTTTCTTCACAAGAACCAATTGAAAAACTTTCTAACAAAAAGGAAAACGAAAGAACTGAAATTGGTCCCAATCTAGAGGTTTCTTTTTGGAAAGATACATATTATTCAATGGTTCGAGTGTTACAGGATAATATAATTGATTTGGAATTAGGAAATCAACTCCTTAGATAATAGAATATAGTTTTGATCGATATCCAAAGAAGACAAGTTTCAAGGATCAAAGAATATAAAAAGAAAGATGCAGTTAACATTAACTCTCCAGGAGTTAACATTTCCAGTCATTCTAATTTCAAGATAATTCCCAGTAATACTCATTGTTAAAATATTTTGGTTATTGGTATGAGTTTAGCATTTTTTAGTTTAGTTTTCATTTTCATTAATTTTAGTTAATAAAAGAGTACTTACATAATTTCAAATTCTTAGCAATTCTAATTTTTGTTTTTATATTTTATTAATTTATGATTTTCTTTTCTTTCTTTTTACACGTGAAAAAAGAATGTCCTAGAAAAGGCGGGAAATAATAAAATTGGTTTCCATACATTCGACGATTAGTTATTTTTATTTTTATATACTTAGTTAATTTAGTTTGGTGAATTAAACAATTTTGTTATTTTCCCATTCTAAATGGATAATTTTTTATGGTTATGGAAGTTAATTTTTGTTTTTGAATTCCTTCAATATAAAAATAGTCAAGGAAAGACAATGGTGGGGGTTCAATTTTTTTTGGAAATAAAATGGAGCTTATACGCTGTTGTACAAGTTTTGGTTTTGATACATTATTCAGAATCTCTTTATGACTTTGAATAGTAATACACACAATCGGTATTTGGTACTATTACTAGTATTCGAGTTGTTTAGTTTTTGAAATCAAAGTTTTATTTAGATTATGTGTTGATGATTAATACGTATGTGAATTATTGTTGGAATTATGAGTCTTTGTTAATCATTTGATCAAGTTAATAATTCATTTTTAGTTGATTTAATGAAATATTTGTTTTGAAGATCTATATCTTTAGAACATTGTTTATTTTACTTAGATTGATATACTATTTATAATTGGGCCCACTATTAGATTTTTCTTTTTTAGTTTTATTATGTTTTAGTTAATCCCTTTTACTTTCATTATACATACTTTTGAAAAGAAAACATATACTCTTTCATAGAGGTAAATTTTATGTTGATTAGAATTAATTTCTCTCTTGTATATAGTTTAAGATATGTATATATTGATATGTTAGCTTCAATTGATTAAACGATGCATACATTTTTAATTTAATAGATTATATAGTTTTATGTAACTAGACCTAAACCAGTTGGAATCACCATTTACAACAAATAAATATCTAATTGGGATCTTGACCGAGTGATTTCCCACATGTTGAACCTAGTCATATTTGGCCATCAACAGGAAGTAATGGTATCCATTGTTGATCCAGGATATTTTCAATGATGACATTTACATGAATTGCATTAAGAGCATAAATAAAATCTTATGTGCAACATGATTAAAGAGGACATAAACATGGAAAAAAGATGAGAAAAAGAGCAAGAACACAAGACATGATAACGGAGTTTGTCCCAACAATCGACTACATCTCTAGGATCACTTCGAAGTGGAGAGGATTTATGTTATCTCAACAATAAATTGGCATAAATTACATGTCTATACTTCAAAACTGAAAATGGCCTAGAAATTTGATGCCCACATGCAAAATATGACTACACCAGTGGATTTGTGGCGATAAATCATGTAGAAATGACTGTCAAATCATGAAATTATGACACTACTCATACCAGGACCATGCTGGGATATTTTCCTCGTAATATGTACCATTACAATATGCAATTCATCCTGCACCTACATAGAAAATAATGCCATGTCTAGATCTAGGTGCATACCCCCTAGTGGATGGTAAAAATTGAGCTAAAATGGAACTCATGAGGGGAATTACCATGTACCATCGATCGGTTTGTTGGGAACTTCGGTTATATCAAGTCATTATGTTGGGGGAATTCCAGGGGTCAAACCCCATGGACTCCCATTTAACACTTGGTTACAATAATATATAAATATAGTTTTCACAAACTATATTGGATGAAACAGCCGAACCTTCTCACTATTAAAAAAATTTGGCGCCCAATCCTTTAATGTGACAGGTGCATGAAATCAAGGTCTGACTTTTGGGATTGATGTCGACCGATGGACCCACTTTAAATGTCGTTGGGGAAGTCAATCATTGGTCAGATCGGTCATCAGATTCAACTCCGTTTTTCATTCTCCCTTCAACCTATCCTTACTGACGAACTAGTGATCAATTATGTGCTTGTCATGGTGAGCTTTGTACTATACTTGAATCTTTTCCAACTATTCCTAGACTGTCTGGTGTACCTATTGTTTCCTATGAATGAACTTGCGAGATTTTTCTTCATATCTTTGTTCACTTGATTCGACATATTTACCAAATGTCAAGTCCAAGGGAGCCTTAGGTAGATACCCAAAACAAGTCTCAAATGGTGAACTCTTTGTGGTGTTAGAAAAACAAGATCACAGAGAAATAAAATAAAATGAATGCAGAAATAAAACACAAAATATACACAATACAATAGAGACACAGATATACATGTTTAACCCAGTGTGGGATACATCCACCAAAGAAATTTCTAGGTCCTTCCTTTATTATTATCCAATAAATGAAGGGATATAACCTACAACACACTCAATGTAACTTCCTCTTCCTACAACACACTCAATGTAACTTCCTCTTCTTTCTCTCACATTATCCTCTCTTAGAATACAATATTCACAATAATACATAGCCACAATACAATTCTGTCATAAATGAGGGTTTCCTTCTAGGGAAAAAAACCCTAACATAACTTCTACCATCAGAAAAGTGACCTTATAATGAATGGTCTAGATTGACTATGAAATTACAATATTTGAATTACAAAAAAAAATAAAAATTTGACCCCCTACGAAATTCGCTACAGTTTCTTTGACCTGCATATAATCAAGAAGATAATCAGGCTCCACAACCAACACATGGAAGAATGCAAGGAACCGTTTTATGCATTCTACACATATTATATCTATTCATCCCACAACTTGGGATGTTTTCTACAATAGCCTTGAAGGAAATTAACCATTGTTTTGTTTACTACCTTTGCCTGGTTGTCGGTCTATGGATGGAAATAAGTACTCCTTTTCTACTTGGTGTCCATCATTTCCCACAAGATTTTCCAAAACTCTCCAAGGAATCGAGAATCTCGATATGATATAATGGATGTGGGTAGTCCAAAGTCAACCCATACATGCTGAAAGAAACGATAAGAAGGTTTCTCAGTAGTGTTCTGATTTTTACATGGCATCAAGACACACATATTGATAAACCTATTCACTACCACATAGAAGTAGTCATGACCCATTTTTGAAAAAGGAAACCCCCTACAAAATCCATGGAAATATTCTCTCAAGGATGAGAAGGAATAGGAAGTGGTGTGTACAACCCCAATTTTCTATTAGCGGGATTACAAGTTAAGCACAACTCGCACCCCTTTACATATTTGGTTACAACATCTTTCATTCAAGGATAGTAGAAAAACCTCTGCAAATGTTCCATATTCTTACCTACCCAAAAATTCCCAGACACAAGGGAAGTGTTTGCTTCCCTGATTATATGGACTCTTTCATTGGTTGGAAAACAAAGCTTTCCCATATGGTAGAGTAGTTTATCCTGCAAATCAAAATTCTCCACCTATGAACCATGGGTTAGACTCTCATATACATCCTTGAAATATTCATCATTAGAATATTGTTCAATATAACTATCATGAGCTAAGGAAGCATTTAAAAAAAAATGGTTGAATAAATAGGAGGTCTGGAAAGCATATCTTCAATTTTGTTGCTTATTCCCTTCTTATATATGATAACTAGATGGAATTGTTGTAAAAATCCCATCCACTTGTAGTGTCTTTACTGTTTCAGATTGGTCTATGACTAGAGGTACTTCAAGGTTTGTTGTTCAATGTATATTATCGTTTTCTTTCCCATCAAGTAGTGTGTACATTTCTTCATGATTTGTACCAATGCATACAATTATTTTTTATATGTAGGATAATTACGAAAATCCTTAGAAAAGTTTTTAGAATGAAATAAAATGGGCTTACACTATTTCATCATGACTTCTCCCATGGCAGAGGCACTGACATCAATCTTTATTTAAAATTGTTGTTGTAGGTCAGGTAGTGCTAGCATTGGTGCGGTGTTGATTGTTCTCTTCAAAGTGTCGAAGGAATTTTCTTGTCTTCCTCCCCACTGGAAGGGTTGTTTCAAACTAGTTAAGGTATGCAAAAGAGATGCAATGTAGGAGAAGTTTTCAATGAACTTTATCTAGTACTAAACTGCCCCTAAAAATATTCTAACCTCTGTATTTTATGTTGGCTTAGGTAGATTTACAATGAATTCAAATTTGGAGGGATCTATATTTAATTGAACACCTCCTACAATGTGACCCAAGTAAACTAATGAGGTCTTACCAAAGTCACACTTTGCCAATTTTACTTACAAATTTTCCTTTTTAAGGACATCCAATTCTCTCTTTACATTCATTACATGTTCATTCCAAGTCTTACTGAATACAAGAATTTCATCTAAGTATATAGTCACAAAGTCATCAATGAAAGGCCTAAAAATATCATTCATGACTCGCATGAATGTTGTTGGAGCATTACAACGCCCAAATGGAATCACAAGCCATTCAAAAAGACTTTGTTTTTTTTTAAAGCTATCTTCCACACATATCCTTCTGCAATTCTGACATGGCGGTAACCACTCCTCTTGTTGGATCCACATGTACATGCCCACATTTGGAAGAGGTACATTTGGTTGAATATGTATTTTATGATGAATCTCCCTCTTGGGAGGAAATCCACCTGATTTATGAAAGATTTCATCATAGTTAGATATAACATCAATCATTTCATCTTTGTGAGGGGGATCACATCCTTGGAAAGACTCAGATGTCTTATCATATTTTTCTCTTACAACCATGAGTACATATTTCTTATTAGTGTTTATGAGTCTTTTCACTTGTCCTACACTAAAAAGGGTTGAATTTAATTTCATACTATGGGAACTTATAATGTATTCCACTCCATCCTTTGTGAGGTGGTATTTGTTCTCATTTCTGAAGAGTTTTTCATTTCTATCATAAAGGTATGGACTCCCTAGAACTATGCCACATATATCAAATGGGGTAACATCTAAATCAACCTCATCTATCAACTTTGAAGAAACGTATAATCTAATCCTACAGTACTTGGTGACATTTAATTTTTCATTTTTAGTTACCCAACCAAAAGGGTAAGGTTTAGGATGAGTTTTTGTTTCTAAGCCCAACATTTTAACCATAGTTTCTAAGATTAAATTCACTTGAGAAACTAGATCAAATAGAGTGTCAATGTTTGTGTATTTAGATACAACTCTAATATAAAATAATTATCTTTCTTCTTATTTAATGGTCATGAGATGTACTTGTGGAACTTGAACCAACATGAAATAAAATTTTACCTTGTACTCCAATTATTGTAATCCTCATTTCATCACTTGAATCAGAACCAAGGTCTTGTTGCCTTGTTACAACCATTTTCAACTTCCCTTTTCCACAAAATCTCTTAGGCTTCAGATATGGATGTATCTTCCACCAGTGTTTGTCACCATGCCCATATTTCTTACAATGTGTGCAAGAGGGGTTTCCTTCCTCTTTATTTGTTGTCAATTTTGTCCTTTCTTTTCCCTTTTCACTTGTTTCTCTAGAACCTGGAAAATTTCTTTGGGTGGCCTTCTTGTACATTCTTTCCAGTTCTTTCAAGGTGAGTTTCTTACTCACACACCTCATATATGTTTGTGGTATTAAACAATAATATTGTATTTCAAATGTAATTGTGAAGTGCACCAATATACTTCATCAACGTTTCATTGGAATCTAAAGGAATATTTAATGCAAGTGCTTCTTTCCTAATCTCCTCTATGAAACTATGAACACTCTGACATTTACCCAGTCTTAAATTTTTCCATTCCATCATGGATTTTTGAACATAACCCAGTGGATAAAATTTATTTTTCAATGCAGATGTAAATTCAGACCATGAAGAAAGGAGTTTACCATTATTCTTAGTACCTTTCTAAAGTTTTCTCTCCCACCATACAAAGTTTGTCCCTTCTAGCCGAAGAGAAGACAACTATATATTCACCTCTTCCTCTTCGATCCATTGTACATGATAGTAAGCTTCAATTTGTATGATCTAATTATCAATATTATCTACATTAGCTTCTCAATCAAACATGGGCAAATCAAATTTCACATCTAGTTTCAACAAAGGTTTTTTAGAAGTACTTGGATGAAAACTAGAATGATGAGAATGCAAAGAATGATGAGAATGAGAGGAAGAGGAAGAAGAGTTTGAAATGGAAGATGGTGACAAAGGATCAAGAGGATCTCCTCCAATTCCATGGTTCATTGAAGCCTTATCCTATTCTTTATCTTTATTCTTCTTCTCCATTCTAGCCACTATCTTCTCGTAATCTGTGTACAATTTTTCTACCATGCCTGACATCCAGTAGAAAGCTATGCGGAAATCCTTCTCATTCTCTGCATGAATTTATTCATCCTCCATTTTTCTCCTTTGTGTTGCATGTCCAATCTCTAGGTTGAAAGTATTAAGTTTTCCTTCACCTGATTTGATCTTAGCCTTGGTAATCATTCAAACTTGAAATTCAAGTCAAATAAGACGACTCTGATACCAACATGATCTGAGATATTTTCATCGATAAAATTTACATGAATTTTCTTAATATCATAAATAAAAGCTTATGTGCAACATGATTAAAGAGGAAATAAACATGGATAAACATTATAAGAAGAACAAGAACACAAGACGTGATAATGGAGTTCTTCTCAATAATGGAATACATATCAGGGCCCGCTTCGAAGTGGAGAGGATTTATATTATCTCAACAATAAATTGGATTAAATTACATGGCTATACCTCAAAACTGAAAATGGCCTGAAAATCCATTGCTCGGATGCAAAATATGGCTGCACCAATGGATTTGTGGTGAGAAATCATGTATAAATGACTTTCAAATCATGAAATTATGACACTGCTCATCCTAGGTCCCTCCTGGGCTCTTTTCCTTGTAATGTGTACTACTACAGTCTGCAATTAATCTTGTACATGCATATAAAATCATGCCATGTAGGGATCTGGGTGTGGACCCCCAAGAGGATGGTAAAAATTGGGTTTAAATGCAACTCGTGGGTGGACTTACCAGTTCCCCCCATCTGGTTCATCCACAACTTGGGTTATATTAAGTCAATTTGTTGGGGGAAGTCCAAGGGTTAAACCCCACAGACTCCCCTTTTAACACTTGGTTACAAAAATATATACATATATTTTCTACAAATTATATTGGATGCAGCAACTGAACCTTCCCTCTATTAAAAACTTTTAGTGCCCAATCCTTTGATGCGACAGGTGGACAAAATTGTGGTTTAGCTGGACCGGCTGTTGGGATTAACCTTGACTGGTCAACCCACTTTAAATTCCACTGGGAATTCATTCATCGACCAGACTGCTCATCATAATCGATGTTGGCTGACTCAACTACTGTTATATTTTCTTTTGAATTCCCTTGCCTTTGGCCCTCATTGGGCATTTCAGGGCTACCACATGGCACCTTGTCATTTGCCACCTATGTCTATTTGGCGCAGCCACACCCTCACTGGAACATCCTCTCCCACAGGACCTTCTCTTCCTTGGCCCGAAGAGTTGAAACACTCTTCAAATCCCTTATCGGGACTTTCCTACACCCACAAAACTCTCCTTATGATCTCCCTTTGTTCTATCGGGAAATCGGAACTCGTGTGATCACGAGTATTGTGGTCACGAATTATGTAACATCCCGCTCTGGCGCACTGAGGACACTTATTCTTTGAGGACACTTGCTCGCAAGTGATCTAGACCCTTTTTGATGTTAGACCTTATATATTTGATTATGATGTGATTGACAGATGATATGATGCATTACTATTCATGTATACGGGTGCTATTGACTCAGTTGATTGAGTGTGCAGGTTTGTGACCTTGAGGATGCGGAGGCATCGGTAGACCCCCTTGGAC
>WSFP011553122.1:0-11255 GCA_009831015.1 Picea engelmannii
ATAGGGAACTCCTTCAGCATGCAACTTCCTTATTACATATCCATCACTATCTTTGATGGCCTCAACCTTGAGTTAGCTCCAACTTTACCACTTTAGTTGTTTACCAAATATTCCATAAGGAATATAAACGTGCATTCCTATGATGTATTCCAAATACACATTAAAAGAATTTCCTTTATGTTTTCATCTTGCTTTTAGACTTTGCTTCCATGCACTTAATCACATGCTTTAGAATGGTGTGTGTGTGCCCCCCATAGTCACCCTTTACAATTTCATTTCCATATCGATTGAAAATTATTTAGTTCATGATTGTTCACAACCATTCTCATGCGATCCTCAAAGGCATAATCATGTTTCCTCTTATCATGACAACATAGCACCCTTCCCCATTTACTCTTTCATCTATTTATACTAGATTTTACTAAGGGAATGGAACACATTCCCCTCAAGCTATCATTCAAAATAGAAATTTCATGATTCTTCAGAATGGAATCAGCCATGCATCCATGGTATTCATTTAATCTTGGCAAGTGCAATCCTTGCCTTACATTTCACTCATTTAGGTAGTCACATCATGAATTTAGTATACATATACTCTTACATCATACATGTGCATCACTTGCACATTTAATATCATTCACTCATATTTATTTGGTATTAATATCAATCTTCATATCAAGAAACCTAACAATGCACTAAATCCATGCACTCATGCATAAATAAACACAGCTAAACATTCATCATGCAAGCTCATTGCTTTCCCCCTTTCCATGTAATTCATACACATGGACATATCAGACTTACATATCATTCTCCCAAGGATCTTACTGCCATTCTCATAACAAGTCTCATAAATACACTCAACCATGAGCTTCCCTCTCAGTTGAGAGCTTGTAGTCATTCACATGATATCCACATGGCGAGTTTAGCAGACATAATCATAACTATATCCCTCTTTCCATATGACAACAACCAACAAGAAAGTAGTATTTCCTCTTGTAGTATAAAGTTATTCAACGACCTAGAAATATTATCTGGGAAACTCCAACAGTTCCCAAGGAAACAAGATAGTTTATCAATCTTCTCTTCCATGCCTCAAGCCATTTTTGGTTAACATACGTTTTTATCAAGGGAATCCTTTTCTAGATTCCCTCTCACCACTACTTGAGCATATCAAGTCATAACTTATATGGATACCATCCACCTATGGATGTCAATCCGACCCATTGGTCATATGGAAGTGTCCCAACACTTCCTTTACCACATTCAGGATCAACATTCCAATAATCCTTCTATTCAACAACAACAAGGGACACAGGTCACTCTCCTCCCCCCACATGAATTCTAGAAGATTAGTTTTGTATCCACCAATCAAGGGAGGTTGTGGTGATTTCTCACTCAATCACTCCATATTTTTGCATCTTCGTTTATCATCCTGATTAGAAAAATGTTCCCCATTATTTCTATACCTAGAAACAAATTTGTTTATGAGTTCCCTTCAGAACCAGAGAGTTGCATATTCTCTCCCTTTTCAGAAAATGGTCGCCAGACCTATTCCTCTTGCATAGACACACACTTACGTTAATAGGGATATACACTCCCCTAGAAAAACCATAAGCTTTTGAAATTTCTCATGTCATTTCACTTCTTCCATGAGGTTCATTCTCAGCCCACATGACTTCTTTTATTTTACAAAGAGTGATTACCCCAGTAGGAAGTTTTTTAGTTATGATAGGTCAAGTAGGTTGATATCACCTACTTCCATAAGGCCTCTAGACATAGAGGATTGTACTCCCAATTCCAAATCCTTCATTTAATCAACAATTTTAATTAACAGAGGCTTCATAAGCCCACTTTTTAGGCAATTCATGCCACCTATTCATTCCATTTTTCTTTTGGACTCAAGTACTCCTTAAAATAGGTTTATGTCATTTACATCCAAGTTTTATTATTAATTCCCCTCGGCATAATCCCACTTTTGTAGGACTGGCTATCATTTCCCAAAAGAAATGATATGTTTCTTCTGCCACAGTCTATCATGATTCAATCTTGTTGGCTAAAATCCCAACTGAATTTTAATCTGCATCCTTCTCCTCAAGGAACATATGCAGGTAATTTCCATACAATAGTAATACTCTCAACATGCTCATCTTAGCCTTGGTAAACTAGTCTTATGATTGTTCTCCGACCCATCCAGGCATGTGTTCGAATCATGCTCTACTAGATAGGGTAGGGTAGGGTTTCCTCTCTCTTAAAGTTTTCTAAGAAAGAAAAATAATCACTTGACTCTTTCGTGAGCCCAAGCAGACCAAGTGTTTTTTCCTGCTATGATACCACATTGTAACACACCCAACCCCTAAAGTACCTTTTTAATGGACGAAGCATAAAAATTTCACTTTTCTCAATAATCTCGAATCCTCTTCTCAATATCTCCATCATCTTCTGATCGTTAAGATCTTTCCAACGACTATTACTATGCTCAAATCAAAGCTATGGATTGGAAGTTATGCCCTTTTGAAGCTCTTCAGGCATCATTGATCAAAGGCCATGTGGCACCCACGTGGGTTCGCCTCATTCGTACCATCCCACCTGGCACAAAATCGACCAAAGTTGTCATCCTTTAGCGATGACATGGCCACTTGAGGGGTGGTTATGGGGATGTTCCTCATGCCTTCGCGATTACCATGCCTTTGGCCATTCATCCTTCATGTCCATGTCTGAAACATTTTCAGAGTCCTGAAGTCCTGAAGTTCCCTAGCACTCCTGCATCCATGGTGGAGATCAATCCACCTTTAAATCCAATGACTGTACTATTCCATATATAGAATAATATGCATAACATAAGTATTTTAGCTAGAAATGGAAGAACAACAATGATATAACCAAAACAATACCATAATAATACCAGAAAGAGAACCTTGATTAATGATAGCAATGTTCACTTGCCTCTCCGACCTTCAACTAAGCAGAGCTCTATTACAATCATATCCAAGACAAAAATTATCATACCCTCTTCTCTTATTTATACTAAATCTATATATCCAAAAGAACAATCTAGAGGAAGATCCTTCTAGAAGAGGAAGCTTCTATTAGGTCTTCTTACAATTGACTTGTTCCTCCTTATTTCTATGCCTTATTAATATTGACCTTTATTACACAAAAAAATATTATTCTACCCACTTGAGGGGTTAGGTAGGTTAGGTCCCTACATTCCCTCCCCCTCAAAATCAGCCTTGTTCTCAAGGCTTTAGATGAGGAAATTGTTGCAGAATGTTAGTTGGCTCCCAAGTGGAATCTGCAGGAGTTGTATCTTGCCACTGGACTAACACTTCCTTGATGTTTCCCTAACAAAGACGATGCTCACGCTAGTCCAAAACTACTTGTGGATGCAACCATATGGATCCTTCTTCATCCAACTCAGGAAGGATGGTTTGAGTTCAACACTTAGTTCCAATCACCTTGTTTAAGCAGGAGACATGAAAAATAGGATGCATCTTGGAAGAACTAGGCAAAGCTAATTGATAAGCCACCTGTCCCACACACTTGAGAACTATATAAGGACCATAAAATTTGAGCGCCAATTTCTGACAATGTTCGTCCTTGAGTGAAGTTTGTTTATAAGGTTGCAGTCGAAGAAATACCTGGTCTCCTTCAACAAATTGACATTCTAAATGATCTTGATAAGCTTGTTGCTTAATGTGATTCTGATCCATGACCAAATTCTCTTTGAGGGTACGGATAATATCTTCTCAAACTGTAAGTGTTTGGTCAACCGCCTGAACCTTCGAAACACCTGGCATGTAGGAGAACGAAAGGTGGTTTTTTTCCATATATTGCTTCAAAAGGAATCATGCGAGTAGTTGTATGGTAAGAAGTGTTGTACCACCATTTAGCTAATGGAAACCATTGATCCCATTGATTTTTCCTTTCAAGGGAAAAACACCTCAGATAAGCCTCCAAACACTTGTTGACAACTTCAGTTTGATGATCAGTTTGGAGATGGTAGGTGGTGTTGAGATGCAATTGGATTCCCTATAGCCTGAATAGTTCTTGCCAAAAAGTGTTGGTGAATGTGGGGTCTCAATCAGAAACAATAGAATGATGCATTACATGAAGCTTGAAGATATTATCCATGAAACGTTGAGCCACATTGGATGCAGTAAATGGATGTTGAAGAGCACAGAAATGAGCATACTTGGAAAGATGTTCAACTACCACCATGATGACTAACTTATTTCCTTATTTAGGTAATACCACATTGAAATACATAGAGATGTCCCTCCAAATAGCGGGTGGAATCAGAGGTGGTTGGAGTGTGCTAGGGGCTTTGATTGTTTCTCCCTTGTTACATTGAAAAACATCACATTCTTCCACAAAAGTGTGAATGTCCTTTTTCATACCATCCTAGAAAAAAGAAAGTTTGACCCTGTCATAGGTTTTGGTAAACCCCGAGTTCCCAGTTGTGGGAGTAGCATGAAGCTCAGAAATCACTTTGGATTAATTTGTGACTTTTTACTTAAATATAAATGGCCTTTGTAGTGAAGCTCATAATTGTGCCAAGAGTACCCTAGGGAAACTGGAGAATTTTCTTGCAATTGATGGATTAGATGAGAAATTTTAGGATCTTGTAGCCATTCCTAGAAAAAATCTTGGAGCTAATCTGGTACAATGAAGGTTAGGGAGAATAGGGACCCTTCATCTTCATATTTTTGAGAAAGAGCATCAAAAACCACATTTTCTTTACCTTTATTGTAAATGATATCATAATCATATCCAAAGATCATAGTTACCCATTTTTGTTTCTCTGGAGAGGAAGGTCGTTTCTCCAGAAAATGCTTGAGTCTTTGATTATCTGTCTTAATTTGGAAGCGTTTCGCCAAGATATAAGGGCACTAGAGATCCACTACATGTAGAATAGACAACATTTCATTTTCATTGATTGATTGACCCAAATGGTGTTCTGACAATTGTTTGTTGGTAAAGGCCAAAGGTCTGCCCTCTTGCATAAGTAATGCTCCAATTCCTTTCCTAGAGGCATCACATTCCAGGACAAAGGTCTTTATGAAAATCAGGAAGGGCCAAGATCATCTATGGGAGTCCAAGTGAAAAAATTCTTTTTAAGTAGAGCAGTGAGAGGTGTCGCAATCTTTCCATAATTCTAAACAAAATTGTTATAATATCTTGTTAAACCTATAAAACCACACAAGCTTTGGATAGTCTTGGGGCGACGCCAATCCTGCATTGCTTCAATCTTCTTAGGATCCACCCAGACACCAACCTTGCCAACATTATGACCCAAGTACTCGACTTTCGAGGTGCAAAGGTACATTTAGAGTGTTTGAAGAAAAGTTAATGCTGAGAGAGTAGATGAAGAACTTGATCCACATGGGAACGATGGAATTTCCAAGTTTTACTACAGATGAGAATATCATCAAAGAAAAATAAGACAAAATGACAGAGAAAAGGACAGAAGACATGATTCATGAGGCTTTGGAAGGTGGAGGGGGCAATACACAGGCCAAGGGGCATGACCAAGAACTCATAGTGACCCGCATGAGTTCAAAATGAAGTCTTGGGGATGTTATCACCTTGCATACATATCTGGTGGTATCCATAATGCAGATCAATTTGAGTGAAATACTAATCACCACTCAACTCATCCAAGAGATCATCAATGACAGGAAAGGGAAACTTGTCCTTGATGGTGAGTTTATTGAGGGCACAAAAGTCAGGACACATGTGCCAAGTACCTTCTGTATTAAGTACCATGTCCATAGGAGAAGAATAAGGGTTGGTACTAGGGAAGATAACACCTACTTGTAGCAATTCCTGCACTATTTTCTCAATTTCATTCTTTTGGAAAAAGGGTTGACGATAAGGGAGAACATTGGAAGGAAGATTGCTAGGAACAAGGGGTATGGAATGATAATGAACAAATGAGAAGGAGGAAGTCCCTTGTTATAAAAATAGGATCACGGAGAAATAAAATAAAACAAACGTGGAAATAAAAAATAGAAGATACACAATACAATAGAGACATAGATATGCGTGTCTCACCTAGTGGGGTATACGTCCACCAGAGAAATTGCTAAGTCCTTCCTTTATTATTATCCAACAAATGAAGGGATACAACCTAAAACACACCCATTGTAACTTCCTCTTCTTCTCTCATAGTCTCCTCATTCAGATTACAATATTCACAATGATGCATAGTCACAATACATTTCCCTCGTAAAATAGGGTTCCCTTATAGGGAAAAAACCCTAACATAACTTCTACTGTTAGATATGCAACCTTATAATGAGTGGTCCATATTTAATATGAAATTACAATATACATTTACAAGGAAAAATTTCCTTCTGGGGGGCACTTGCCCCCGGACCTTGTAGGGGGGGTAACCCTCCTCTCCACTCCCCCGTGTGGAGGAGTGTACATTCTTCTGGGGTGTAAAGTATTCATGGGGTATAAACACAGCTGAAAATAAAGACCTCTGAATCAAGAAGATAATCAGGCTCCACAACCAACTGTGACATCCCCCAAAAATAAATATTTTTATTTTTGTTTGCTGGAAATTTATTTCCGTTTTTTGGCAAATTTGAATCTAGAAAAAATTTTCCATTTATGGAAATTATGAATTTCGAATTTAATAATTGTATTTAATTATTGTGACTGTTGGGAAGAGATCTATTTGGACTCAACTAATTATTTGACTATGAAACTTGTATCACAATAGAATAATTATATTAACTGCAGGAGGACAAATGGAACAACCATGTTAAAAAATCAGCTGACCATGATTCCATGAGTGGGGAACAAGTTGGAATTGCCTCTGGGATGATTATTACAAGTGGAAAATCAAAGATTTGGCCACTGGAAGCCCCTAAAATTAAGGGATTGAGAAAGCTGCGAAAATCCCCAAAGGAGGGAAAAGACCTGGGCAAAGAAAACATATATATAGCATATGCGAGGAGGCATGACACTGCCAAGTATGCGAGGGAAAGGATTATTGAGCTCTCTTGTTGTTATGAACACTGCGGATTGAGTGTGAGGCAAGAGGATCTTGTTGAAACAGAATTTTCTTGTTGTTATGAACATTGTTGAGTAAGTGTGAGGCAAGAGGAGAACTATTGGAATTGAAGGACATTGCTGAGGAGGAGTTTCCAAGTTCACCCTCATGGATTCATGGTCAGGCTAGGGGGTGACTCAGGCAAGTAACTTTGGTTGCCCTGTTCTACGGTTGGGAGGAACGTGATTGTTCTCTTTGTCTTCTCGTAGATAGGATTCAGATATGTTGATCTACCCCTCTCTATTATGAATGACTATGTTTTTATTTCAATGTCTTATTAAATCCGAACTGGAATGATGTCCACTCTCTATATGAATGATTTTTCTAATGCATTGTATTGATTAAATTGGAACTGTAACATTTTTCCATTTTTGTTTATTATGGGGAATATATGTGAAGAACATATGTAATTATATTTCTATGGAAAGAGGAGATTAATGACAATGAGGCAGATCCTCTCTGTACATAAACCCCCAGGAAACCAAAATTTAGATCCCTCAGAACATCATTATTAATGACCAATCTCTGATGGAATGATATTCTTAACCATGTATTTACATAGATGCACAGATCTAGTACTATTGACGTTTAATGCATTGATTTAAAAAGGGATCTAAGTGGATATTATAGAATTACCTTGTACAAAAAATCTTATCTTTTGTGCCCTTCTGTGCGTGTAAAATTACTAAGTCCTTAGGCCTTCGGAATTCTGTGAGGTAAAGGTATATCATATCCTTCTACACCTTCAATCTCCCAGAAATGAAAGTAAGAGTCCTCCCAAAAAACGAAAATCAAGAGTACCCACAAAGGATAAAGGTCAGGGAGTGATGAAAATTAGTGTGAAGAGTTACAGTAGAAGCAGAGTACTCTTTTCCTTTTTGTTTTGATTGAATTATTACCTGAATTTTATTTTTCAACAGGAACACTTAGTCCAACTTCCTTTTCTCCTTTCGAAGGTTTGTGTATATTGATGTATGGATTTTGAACTCACGAAGTTCCGAACCCCAAAACCCTGAAGCTTCCACTTTTTGCATTTCAGAGGTTAGTTACATGAGAGGTTTGGGACACTTGAACTCTTGAAGTTTCGAACCCCGAAATGCGGGTCCCACCTTATCTTCTTTTGCATTTTTGTTGGAAGTGTGTTTATGTTGGATGTTTGGCATTTGAAACCCTGAAATCCCGAAGTGTTGGTCTCACACCCTTTCGCCTTTCGGAATTAGGGAATTGTAGTGTGTTGTTGTTCGGCATTTGAAATCCCGAAACCTCGAATCCCAAAATCCCGAAGATTTGGTCTCACACCCTTTCGCCTTTCGGAATTCGAGAATTGTAGTGTGCTGATGTTTGGCATTTGAAACCCTGAAACCCCAAATCCCAAAATCTCGAAGTGTTGGTCTCACACCCTTTCGCCTTTCGGAATTTGGGAATTGTAGTGTGTTGTTGTTTGACATTTGAAACCCCGAAACCTCGAATCCTGAAATTCCGAAGTGTTGGTTCCAAACCCTTTAACCTTTCGGAATTTGGGAATTGTTGTGTATTGTTGTTTGGCATTTGAAATCCCGAAACCCTGAATTCTGAAATCCCAAAATGTCAGTTCCACGTTCTTTTCTTTTCGCAATTTCGGGAATTGTTGTATGTTGGATGTTTGGCTATGAAAATCGTGAAACCCCGAACCTCGAAATTCTGAAATGCGGGTCTCACCTTTTGCTTTTCGCAATTTTGGAAGTTTGTATATGTTGTTGTTTGGGTACTTGAACTCACAAAGTCCCGAACCCCGAAACCCTGATGGGCGAGTCCCACTTTCCTTTTTCACCTTTCGGGAGTTGTGGTGTGTGGATCCCAAACCCTGAAATCTCGATACGCTGGACACTTTTCGCAAGTCTGTATATGTTTTTGTTTGGGTACTTGAACTCACGAAGTCTCGAACCCTGAAACCCTGATGGGCGGGTCCCACTTTCCTTTTTCACCTTTCGGAGGTTGTGGTGTGTTAATGTTTGACACTTTCAAACATGACATCCTGAACCCCGAAACCCCGAGGTACCGGGTCCACAGTCTTCCCGCTTTTTCGCATTTTTGGCAAATGGTGTGGCCCCTTTGTTTCATTTTGTGTTCGACACTTATAATCGTCGAAACCCGATTGACCTCTGTTATGTTTCACAAACTGTAGGAACCTAGAAGAAACTTATTGTTATGGGAACAACTCTAATAATGTAATGAATGGACTGGTAAAAGAACGTTGGAGAGTCTTCATTCCGGATAGAGGTATGGAAGTAACAGACCGTTTTACAAGTAGATCGTATTGCAAACAGAGGGTAATATTTCTATGTAGGGTTTTGGTCATAAAAACCCCAAAGTTGCTTGCATTGTTAAGACTATGGTAGTGTTGTAGGTACTAGAAGATAAGAGAGTAATTATAAATTTTAGGATCTTGATTAAACATTGAAGTGATGAGTAAATACTCATTATATCGTCGATTTAGAAAACTTAAGTTGAATGGTAAGGACAGTCGACGACAGTAAGGACTCTAACAAACCCTCATACTCAAGCCTTCTAACAGAAAGCCTACTTTCTTGAGATCTCGAAAACCTTTCAAGGATAGATGTACAAAGTTTTTTTTTTTTTTTTATGGTGATTTTGAGGTTCATTACATATGGTATCAGAGAAAAAGTTTCAACACTAGGCCTAAACAGGGCCACATTAATTCCTTAGTATATATTCTGATTTATAAAAAAAACTAATAAATCTTGTGGATTACAAACAAAAATCTTTTTTGTTTTGTGTGGAATAATGGCAGCTCAAGAAGGTGCAGAAATCAGGGTGGAAGAGAATCCGCAACAAGGACCTCCTGGAGATCCAAGACATAACAATGATGGAAGCTCATCCACGGAGGTGTTGGAAACAATGAGGAACCTTATTGTTGAACTACAAGTTTTCAAGGCCGACAATGAAAATTTGAAGAAGGCACAGTAGGAAAAAAAAGAGATAAATGAAGTCCTGCTGCGTAGTATAGTAACCAAGAAAAGTCCAAAAGATGATGACCATGAGGAAGAGGTCAGCAAAAGGGCCTCCAAGAATTCTGATGTGAAAACAGAAAAAGGAGATAGTTCGTCTGAAGGGACACCTTCAGCTGAACACAAAACCATACTGGACAAAAAAAGAAAACAAACAGACCACCTTGAAGGAGAATTTAAAAGATTAGACCAGATACTTTTGATGGAGAATCCAAGACAGGAGAAGAAGCTGAGGCATGGTTGTTGGACATAAAAAAATACTTCCAAATCTACAACTATTCCAACAACATGAAGGTCAGAATGGCCATCTACAATCTGAAGGGAAACACCAACATTTGGTGGCAGGACCTAAAATTGGCCAAGGGCCTAAAGGAGAAACAGTTGGAATGGTCTGAGTTTAAGAAGTATTTTAAGAAACAATACCTTTCTAAAAGCTATTATGAAAGGAAGACGAAATAATTCTATGAGTTATGACTCAGACAAATGACGATGGAGGACCTTATAAATAAATTTCTGGAACTACTAAGTTTTGTACCATACATCCGAGAGGATAAGGTAAAAATCCAGTGATTCTTAAGTTGTTTACCACAGTCCTACAGGGACAGAATTGAGTTTGACAACCCCAAATGCTTGAGCGAGGAATTCAAGAAAGCACGAATGTGCTATGGCCAGTATAAACAGTGGGTAGAGTTTCCCAAGACCTGGAAGGATAAGAAGTAAGATGGAATAAACCAGCGGAAGAAGGGATACTAGCTAGCTCCTTATCGGAATGCAGCAAAAAGTCTCCCAAGGAAGGTCTTTCACTCCAATCATCCGAATACGCAAGGTAGTGGTAAACCAATAAACCTGGGAATGAAGAAGTTTGGGGACAACTCCCGCGAGCCATTAAAGTGTTGGGAATGTGGAGAGCCTCATCTAAGGAGGAATTGTCCATGTTTAATTGCAGCAAATAGAACTGATGTTCACAATTTGCAGGAAGCCTCGAAAGTGGGTGACATGGGCAGAAGTCTGCATCGGATAAATGCAACCATAGATGGTCGACAATCTGACCACCAGTCTTCGGTGGTAGAAGTCGAAGGTAAAATCCATGACACTCAAATTTCTATTTTAATTGACCCTGGAGCTACATTAAGTTATATTATCCCAATGTAGTAGAGTCGAATAAACTTAAGAAACAAAAG
>WSFP011553127.1:0-11255 GCA_009831015.1 Picea engelmannii
TTGAAAGACATAAGGCCTAGATAGTTGCCACGTGATTTAATCAAGTTGAATGAATTGGATATAATTAAACATTTTCCCTCATAACCAATGTAACGTCCCCGACCATCAACACCATGGTCAGGCCAACATTACTACGCGGAAAAATGCTACTATAACATATTATGCACTCTTATGAAATACAATTACTTAATAACAGTTAAACACAACGTAAGTACATTAATATCGTTAGCATACATAATCCATGGCATTAACAATAATTCACGAATACAGGGGAATACATGTAAACATTGCTAGAATCACAGACATGCATATTTAATTGAAATTATATGCATGTATATACTTATCTTTTAGACTAGATGTAATTCACCAATTGTGTGTAGACCTCCCACGAACCTCCCAGCTTTAGACTGCGTTGCTCATCACTTTTAGCAATAGGTCACCCCCGAGCTGGGACTAAGCTCCATCAGGTAGGAATTCCTAAGCTAGGCAGGGAATATAGGAAGACGCACAGTCACAGGAGAAGGATTCTCTCCCAAGAGCCACTTATGCCCACTACCCACAGACTCTCATTCCTCACATATCTATCCCACCCCAGGAGTATACACCTTCACTGTCACCAAGATAGTCCATCGGCTGCTAACCTCCCTTCTTTTGGGCTTCAGCAACAGACCGGACTGGAAGTCTCCGAGCTCTCTGGCAGCTACAGGACTCCTTCCAAGAGTTCTCACTTCCTCCGTGCACTCTCTCACCTGGAGAGAGTCGCTCACAGACTGGGTAACCTACCTCTTCAACAACAATCACCTCCCTCACACTGGCCAGCAAGCCACACGCGGTCCAGCACTGTGTGGCCACAACAGTCAATTGGGAAAATGGGTATGGACACCAGAAATGGAAACGATCAACACTAAAGCATAGTGCAACTCTGCGATTACATGATGTGTTGAGATTTCTTGCAAGCAACACAGGATGCACGACTCAGCAATTACGGGACATTCGGTTCTCCCAACCAGCAATAAGGAACAGACTCACAGCTCTGGTTTCATAAATGCATAAGGTGTACAGAGGTTCCATCACAGAGGCCAAATGCGTATAGATGGAGGATGGAGGAATTGGAAGGTTGAACCCCGGATTCAGGTGATGGTTGGAGGAATGCCCACCCAACCCTTCGCAACAGTCGACAGAATGGAAAGAGAACCCCCAACACGGCTCATTTCCTGGGTTAAATCGTATGTGCCTGGGTCGACACATGTCGCCCATGAAGTTGCATGCATCCCTCCCCGGGAACTTAGGACAAAACATAGATTTCACATGGATTTTGGGATAATATTAAAATATTATTCCCAAGGACTTAAGCCCCTAGGCTCCACACTTAGCCTCTCTTTCCAACCTTCCAGCCCCCAATCCCTTACCCAGGTTTTGTGGAAGCTTATTCCCCCATCATTCATTCATCGTGGTCGGTCCACATGCAGAGATGTTTTGTATTAATACTGTGCATAATTACATGTACAAAAATCAGGCTCCTGGCCTTCGACACTTAGGCTCCCGAGCCTAATAACACATAAGCCCACTATCTTATATAACTTGGCTCACCAGCCTTATAAAATTGACTTACAGTTCATAAACAAGGTTTATACTTC
Source organism: Picea engelmannii (assembly GCA_009831015.1). NCBI lineage: Eukaryota > Viridiplantae > Streptophyta > Pinopsida > Pinales > Pinaceae > Picea > Picea engelmannii. The sequence continues at coordinate 1,638 of WSFP011553127.1, forward strand.
ATAGACACGATTTACAACAAGGCTCGGCCTTGGGGACATTACAATCCCCTCCCCTTATTTTTGCACTGTCCTCAGTGCAACTTTATACTGCATCTGCAAGCTTTTCAAAATTTTCAAAAAGATGTGGGTACTCTGCCCGCATAACATCTTCATGCTCCCATGTCGCGTCCTCGGGACCGTACCAGGTCCACTGGACCTTTACAAGCCCTATGGCTCGATTTAGGAGATGTTTGTTTTTCCTGTCTAATATGCATACAGGATGCACTTACAGGACACCTTCTTGCTCCACCTGGATCACATTCCAATCAATTACATGATTAGCATCAGGGATATACTTTTTAAGAAATGAAACATGAAACGCATTATGTACAATCATGGATGCAGGTAATGAAAGCATATATGCAACTGGCCCAATCCTTCCCAGAATTTCAAATGGCCCACAAAATCTGGCTGCTAACTTGGCGCAACTTCCCAACTTCAGGGAACTCGTGTTAGCTTTCACTTTCAAGAAAACATGATCACCCACTTTGAACTCTCTGTGGGTTATGTTCTTATCAGCATAACTTTTCTGCATGTCCTGGGCAGCTTTCAAATTCTGCTTAATTTTTATCGTTTGGTCCTCCATCTCCTTGAGCAACTCTGGCCCAACTACTATTCTATCAGTTGGATTATCCTAGCTCACTGGAGTATTGCACTTTCTTCCATAAAGTGCTTCAAATGGGCTCATCTTCAACGATGCATGATACCCATTGTTGTAGGCAAATTCTACCAAGTGTAGGTAGTCTTCCAATCTTGATGGTTTGTCCATCACATACATTCTCAGTATGTCTTATATTACTCTGTTCACCCTCTCTGTCTGTCCATCAGACTCCGGATGATAAGTTGTACTAAAGTTCGGATTCGTTCCAAATCCTTTGAACAATCCTTTCCAGAAATTCGAGGTGAATTTCGGGTCTCTGTCGGACACAATCATTTTAGGAATTTCGTGCAATTGTGCCACTTCCTTTATGAAAATATCAGCAACATTTGTTGCCTTGTGAGTAGTTTTTAGTGGAATAAAATGGGCAACTTTTGTAAGCTTGTCCACCACCACCATGATCGAATCATGCAGCTTGCATGTTCAGGGAAATCCCATAATAAAATCCATCATTACTACTTCCCACTTCCACTCAGGAATGGGTAAAGGTTGCAACAACCCTGCTGGGTGCCTATGCTCAACTTTAACTTTCTGGCAGTCCATACATCTAGCGATGTATTCAACGATCTCTCTCTTCATACTCGACCAAAAGTAATGGATCTTGACCACTGCTACTATTTTTTGATATCCAGGGTGCCCTGCATAAGGCACATTATGCATCTCCTGCAAAATCATCTGTTTCAAGCACTGGACATTGGGTACAAAAATTTGGTTCTTGTACAACAGTATTCCATCTGTTTCCAATTTATAAATTTCCATCTTTTGTGGCATCTTACCCTGCTGTAGCTTGGCTACCAATTCTCTGTACTACAGATCTGCATTTGCAGCCTCCAGAATTATGTTTTTAATATCAATCTGATACATGCTAATGGTTGTATCATGTAATTCATGCACCCTCCTGCTGAGTGCATCCGTTACTTTATTCTCCTTTCCTTTTATATGCGTGATCTCAAAGTTGTACTCACACAAAAATTCCAGCCACCTACTTTTTCTAGCGCTTAAGGTTGGCTGAAAAAACAAATATTTCAAACCGTTATGGTCTGTTCTGAGTTCAAACCTCCTTCCCATGAGATAATGCCTCCATTTCTTTAGAGCATGAACTATGGCTGCCAACTCCAAGTCATGGGTTGTATAGTTCTTCTCGTGCTCTTTTGATTTTCTGGACTCATAACAGATTATGAATCCGTTCTGACTGAGGACCCCTCCCGGTCCTTCTTTGCATGCATCAGTACATACTATGAAATTTGCATTTGGATCAGCAATCGTCAAGATTGGAGCACTGGTAAACATCTACTTCAATCACTGGAAAATTTCCTCACATCCCTCTGTCCAGTAAAACTGCGTCCCCTTTCTTTGCAAGGAAGTGATAGGGTGAGCTATCTTGGAAAACCCTGCGATGAACTTTCTGTAATAACTAGCCAATCCCATGAAGGATCTAACTTCCATTACGTTCCTTGGTGCTAACCATTCTCTAATGGCTTCAATCTTCTCAGGGTCTACCGCTATCCCATCCTTCGAGATAATATGTCCCAAGTAATGGACCCGCTTTTGATAAAACGAGCACTTGCTCAGCTTGTCATACAGTTGGTGCTCTCTTAGAACCTGCAACACCATCCTCAGATGTTGTTCATGTTCTTCTTCAGTCCTGGAATACACCAGAATGTCATCCAGGAAGACAATGACAAACTTGTCTAGATAGTCCCTGAATACTCCATTCATCAAGCTCATAAAAACAACGGGTGCATTTGACAGTCCAAACGACACCACTGTGAACTCGTAATGACCATACCTTGTTCTAAAGGCGGTCTTGTTCATGTATTCATCTTTTATTCTTACTTGGTGATATCCCGATCTTATATCTAGTTTCGAAAATATCTTTGCATCCTTCAACTAATTGAAGAGATCATCAATCATCGGCAGAGGATACTTGTTCTTCACCATTACTTTGTTCAATTGCCTGAAATCGATGCACAATCTCAACATTTCGTCCTTCTTTTTTACGAACAGGACCAGGGCACCCCAAGGCAACACGCTTGGGCGTATATACCCCTTCTTCAGAATTTCTTCAAGCTGCAGCTGCAACTCTTTCAGTTCTGGCACACTCATCCTGTACGGAGCCTTTGACACTGGAGTTTCTCCAGGCATCAATTTCATAGAGAAGTCGATATCCCTTTTCGGAGGTAGTCTAGGTACTTCCTGGAATACATCTTAAAACTCTTTAAGTACCTCATGATCCTCAATACTTGACAGCTTATCCTTAAGCGTTTCCCCCACATGGGCTGCAAATAATTGACAGCCTTTTCTGTAGCACTTCTTCAGCTGCATTACTGATTTTTCTCTAACAGTAACAACTCTAGGAATTCCTTGGATGACTCTTTGATTCCATTCTTCATCTAAGCAAGTGAACTCCTTGTTTCGACAATCCAAGATGGCATGGTCCTGGTCCAACCAGTCCATCCCAATTAGACAGTCATAAGAGCCTAACGGCAGAATGTTCAAATCGACCTTTATGCTCAGTCCATCCATGTCTACAAGACAAGACTTGACTAACTCCGTGACTTTCCTCTTGGTTCCTATAGCTAGATGCACTAACCAAGACTTTTTATGTTTGCTTCTTATCAAATGCAAACTTTCTACCACTCTAGGGTCTATAAAACTATGGCTAGCCCCTGAATCAACTAAAATAGTAAATGGTTGGTTTTTTATCATAACTTCTAATTCAATCATGTGCGACTGATACTCAGCTTGCTTGTTTTCCAGGGCTGCATAGATCCTTGGAATTCTACTGCCCATGTCCTCCACTGTTTCAGGCTGCTAAACATTGTGGATAACTCTTACTTGACCATTTTTTTGGGGGCAATCCCTGTACCTATGGTTTTCTTTACAACCCCAACATTCCATAGGTGGCGACCTTGACATTTGCCCACCCACTTCAACCTTCCTGGGCTCTCTAAGAGACATATGTCCTTGAGGACTGTTTCTAAAAAAGGGTGGTTTATTTCCCTTCTGCCTCTGTTCTTTCTTGAACTTTTTCTAGTCATCCCAAGCCTTTCGAAAGGTAGGCTTTTCTCTTTGTTGTTCAAATAATCACTTCGCTCTTCTTATCATTTTTTCCATAGTCTTTGGGTCATCATATTGAATCTTATCCCCAATAGGAGGCGGTAATCCACTCAGGAGATGGGCTTGAACTATTGTTTTCTTCTCTACTAGAATGCTTTGGGGAGTGACGACGATGTCTGCTGACACTCCTTGATCTTCTTTTCCTCTCAGGGGTCCTGCGACTCTCTGTCTTGCTTGAGTCACTCTCCTTTTCCAATTTCTTTTCTATTCTTTCCAGACTCTTCAACATCCTTAATTTGAATTCACCCTTCTTATCCCTGACTTTCATGAGCGTTTGGCTATCAGCTCGGCGAGCCTGGGCATCTTTCTATAATATTTCAATGATTTTCATCATATGTCCTTCCTTATCCATCTCTTTTCCTTGCCCATTAGAGTTTGATCCTTCAACTCCCAAGTTGACATTCCTTCCTTCTCTTTCCTTCTCTGAATTGGAGGCAATCCACACCTCTTCCATTCTCTACTCTCAACGACAACCCTATTCGGTTCTGGCACTTGCTAAGCTTCTGCAAACACACGTGCAGACAACAGATATTTGTCAGGTCGTCATTCTTAGCAAATTCCACACATTCAAAGCCATTCTGATTTAAGAAAACGCTTCAACTTCACAAATTTTCCGAGTTTTGCTCGACTCTATAATTTTAGGGTGATAACTCCCTCTTTCTTAGCCCCTACCCTCATAACAAAAGGTCGTGAGCAAATGCTAGACTACCAGGTGCTACTCAGGCTTTCAACCTTCGAAGAGTTTTAAGGTACACATGTCTATCTCCCGGAGTTTCGATTTATCAAATTCATGTAAATCGGGTGGATCAATGGTCCACGTTTACCCAACATCCAACGGTTAAAAATCCGCTACGGTTCTTCCATCTTCGAATATTTCGGGACTTCGGGGCTTTAGATTTCAGGGTTTCGGTAACCGGGAGTTCGAAATGCAGCGAACCAAACCACTGGTCACTCCATTCCCCGAACTCCAATACACGAGTTCTTTTATGAGATCCAACGATCCTCAATGATTTGGATCCAACGGTCGAGATCTTTTCGAAGTTTCGTGAACCGGGAGTTCACGATGCAACGACTCCAAATCTCTTATCACTTCAATCCTTGAATTCCGATATGGGAATTCATGTATGAGATCAACAGTTGTGTTCCTCCCCTGATCTAATGGTTTAGATCTCTCCTAAGCTTACACCTGTCAAATCTCTTCAGCCCTAACTTCCTCGCTAGTTGGCTGGATCCGACGACTCATGGGATTTCGACACTTCCTCCTAGAAGTGCTCCACCGTCCGATTCTACCCTTGTTAATCTCTTTCACGATTCGAGACTTGGAGTGACCAAGAATTTGGCCTGCGCTCCAAGTTCACGATCCCTGAATTCACGAAATGGTCCAACATTTCAAACCAACCACGATCAACGACCCACGTTTATTCTAGATCCTAGGGTGGCAAGTTTCTCCATCCACTTACCAACTTGCAACTTTCATCTATCTTACGATCCTCATGATTTCTTGAGTTCTCCACAGAGAATTCTGACCGTCCAACTCTGCTTCTCAAGGACTTCTGGCAAATGACTTGGTACCCTCCTTCTGAACTTTCATCTACTTGATCCAACGGTCCTGATTCCCCACGATCTGATGACTCAAATCTCATCAGTATTTCACGTATCGGGATTTCGTGTGTCACGGTCGAAAGATTTTCCACCTTCATCCTCCCTATTCCCGAAATGTCGATTTCTTCCTAGACAATTAACGGTCCAGATCTCTCTTAGATCGACGATTGTGATCCAATCGTGAATTTGTGTTTCGTGAGTTCTCACAAACTCACCCTTAGACCATTTCAAGTCACGAGTTAGTGAAAGGCTGATCACTCTCCACGCATCCTTTCTGATGGACGGTCCTAACGAATTCGGGATTTCACGTATCGTGATTTCCACACTCCTGTGCAACTCCAAAGGGTTTTAAACCTTATGCACGTCCTCCATATTTGACGGTTGTGAGGGTTATCCATTCCTCCCGAATAGATTCTATGGCTCTAACACTTCTGGTGTGGATTTCTCTCTCTCCCTGTGGCCATATACCACACTAGCTGCAGTTTTATAATACCGCTACACCTCCTAATCTTTGTAACATGGTCAAGTAGTCTGTTAACACTCAGAAACATTATGAGGTCTGAAATTAGTCCGGACACAATTTCTTCTCAAAACCTCGGTCCAAAGACCACTTATCTGGCCCATCCAGGCTTAGCGTTGAAACTAGACTCTGATACCATACTGTAACGTCCTCAACCATCAACGCCATGGTCGGGCCAACACTACTACGTAGAAAAATGATACTATAACATATTATGCATTCTTATGAAATACAATTACTTAATAATAGTTAAACATAGCGTAAGCACATTAATACCGTTGGCATAAATAATCCACGACATTAACAATAATTCACGAATACAGCGGAATACATGTAAACATTGTTAGAATCACAGACATGCATATTTAATTGAAATTATACGCATGTATATACTTATCTTTTAGACTGGATTTAATTCACCAACTGCATGTAGACCTCCCACGAACCTCCCAGCCTTGGACTGCGCTACTCATCACTCTCAGCAGTAGGTCACCCCCGAGTTGGGACTAAGCTCCATCGGGTAGGGATTCCTAGGCTAGGTAGGGAATATAAGAAGACACATAGTCACAGGAGAAGGATTCTCTCCTAGGAGCCACTTATGCCCACTGCCCACAGACTCTCATTCCTCACATGTCTGTCCCACCCCATGAATATACACCTTCACTGTCACCAAGACAGTCCATCGGCTACTAACCTCCCTTCCCTTGGGCTTCAGCAACAGACCGGACTGAAAGTCTCCAAGCTCTGTGGCAGCTACAAGACTTCTTCCAAGAGTTCTCACTTCCTCTGCACACTCTCTCACCTGGAGAGAGTCGCTCAAAGCCTGGGTAACCTGCCTCTTCAACAACAATCACCTCCCTCACATTGGCCAACAAGCCACACGCAGTCCATAACTGCGTGGCCACAATAGTCAATTGGGAAAATGGGTATGCACACTCGAAACAGAAACGATCATCGCTAAAGCATAACACAACTCTGTGATTACAGGATGCGTTGAGCTTTCCAGCAAGCAACACAGGATACACGGCTCATCAATTATGAGACATTTGGTTCTCCCAACCAGCAATAAGGAACAGACTCACTGCTCTAGTTTCATAAATGTGTAAGGTGTACAGAGATTCCATCACAGAGGCCAAAAGCGTACAGACGGAGGATGGAGGAATTGGAAGGTCGAACCATGGATTCAGGTGATGGTTGGAGGAATGCCCACCCAACCTTTCGCAATAGTCAACGGAATGGAAAGAGAACCCCCAACATGGCTCATTTCCTGGGTTAAATTGCATGCACCTGGGTCGAAACATGTCACCCATGAAGTTGCATGCATCCCTCCCCCGGAACTTAGGACAAAACATAGATTTCACATGGCTTTTGGGATAATATTAAAATATTATTCCCAAGGACTTAAGCCCCTAGGCTCCACACTTAGCCTCTCTTTCCAACCTTCCAGGCCCCAATCCCTTACCCAGGTTTTGTGGAAGCTTAGTCCCCCATCACTCATTCATCATGGTCGGTCCACACACATAGATGTGTTGTATTAATACTGTGCATAATTACATGTACAAAAATCAGGCTCCTGGCCTTCAACACTTAGGCTCCCTGGCCTAATAACACATAATCCCACTAGCTTATATAACTTGGCTCACCAACCTTATAAACTTGAATTACAGTTCATAAATAAGTTTTATACTTCATAGACATGATTTACAACAGGGCTCGACCTTGGGGACATTACAGCCAAAATAAATCACATCTTTCTTGTTCTAGTCCTTGCCATCTCACATAAATAGGAGGTTCATTACATGGATGTTAAATCCTCCTTCTTGCATGGGGATTTGTAAAAATAATTTTACATGGAACAAACTTCTATCTATATTCATAATGAATCCACCCTTGTTTTTCACCTTAAGAAATCTCTCAATGGTCTAGCAAGCTCTTGAGGATTGGTGTGTTAAAATGGATACCTTTCTTCTTGATATTAACTTTTCTAGATGTTATTTTAACCACAATTTCTTTACCAAGAAAGTAGGTAACCATCTCACAATACGTTTTCCTTATGTTGATGACCTTATTCTCACACGTAGTGACCCCAAAATTTTAGACCATGTGAAATCCAACCTTAAGAAGAAATTTGAAATGGTAGATTTAGGTTATTTGCATTAATTCCTTGGCCTCCAAGTATTCCAAACCAAAGAAAGAAATTCCCTTTCCTAGTCTAAGTATGCATGTAACCTTCTTCAATGCTTTCACATGGAATATTGAAAACCATCTTCTTCTCCCTTTATGTATGGAGTCAAGCTTGTTTCCACTTGTACTACACTTGAAATAGATGCCTCTTTGTAATTCCAATTAGTTTATATCTTTTTATATTTGACTCACATTCATCTCGGTATTTCCCTTGTTATTAGTCTTGTTGATTGATATATGAAAACACCCCATGAAAGCCATTGGAAAGAAACAAAAGGATACTTTGATATGTCTGAGAGATAGTTTAGTGTGGGATACATTACAATTTAGGGGGGAGTCCTTTCTTGGTTGGTTACACTTATTCTAATAGGCTTGGAGACCCTAGTGATCAAAAGTCTACTATAGGTTGTGTTTTTAGTCTTGATTTCATACCTATCACTTGTGTTTGTAAGAAGCAACAAGATCTTACTCTTTCTTGAGCAAAAGAAAAGTATCGAGCTACAATTAATGAAATTCAAGAAACGATGTGGCTTCAATATTTCCCTTCAAAGTTTTGATTATAGCAGCCTCATCCAACCACACTGGTGTGACAATCGGAGTGCCATCAAGTTTACCAAAGATATAGTTCAACATTAGCACAACAAACAAATTGAGTTGCACATGCACTTTATGAGAAAGATTATTCAAGATTGTGTTCTCGAAGTAATCTTTTTCCCTACAAATGATCAAGTTGTAGACATTTTCACAAAGTCTCTTACATAAACAAAGGTTTCCAATCTTCAATCTATGTTAGGAGTTCAAGAAGTTGTGATTAAGGGGAGATGGGTTCTAATGCTTCATTCCTTCTCCTGTTGTGTCACCTTTGTAAATCCTTCAATCATATCCCAACTTGTTATTAAGGGGGGATGTTAAGATATTTAGACACTTAAGAGTTAGTTACGATCAACTTGGCCTAATTTATCTTTAGGTGAAGTGTATTTCTTTATTTTTTTTCATTAGTATGCATTTGTAGTTATATAATTTGATGGTCACAATATATTCTAGACATAAAGTGATCGATCAATTCATATTCTCCTCGATACCAACAACTATATTGATTTGTGGCTTACTGCATGATTGATCCATAATATCTATTTAAAGAGCATTGAAGGTCATTTATTGGTGATCCCTATTGGTTCATGATCTCTATCTAAAGAGCACGGAGGGTCATGTACTGGTGACGATTGTGAAAAAATCATATGTAAAATTTTGGTTTTGACCAAGTAATGCATTGGTGTACTGATTTTCAATATATTTGTGTGAGTGGTTTCCTAAAGTGTGTGACCTTTGTGAAAATACCATGTCTATCCAACATAAAAAAACATTTTTGAAACCTATTAGGTAATTCATTCTAAGAAAATAGAAGTTATTGTCTTTATATTTGTATGAAATATTGTATTTATATTTTTGTCATGTAATTCCATATATTCTTTCATATATGTAAGAATTTTGTAAA
>WSFP011553128.1:0-11255 GCA_009831015.1 Picea engelmannii
ACAAAGAATATATTAATTAAAACTTAGAATTTAAAATTTTACTACCTTGAACATTTCTCTCGTGATAACAAACTCTTTTATAACCAAACCTTGAAGACATCAGTCAATTTAAAATAATCGGGCAACCCAGTAAGTGTCCTCTTCAAACTCATATTTACCCAACGGAAGTGGGTTCCAATGTTTTGTTAAGGAAGTGTCCTTGAAATAGAGATATCACGATGCAAGGAGCAAATGAACAAGGCACAAAACTATATCTCATATTTGTTTTTCTTTTAGTAATAAAAGGATGTAATTTTCTGAAGCATTTAATATAACGCAATCAATTAAGGTAGCCACCAATTATCTCTAGTCTACCTATCTCCTAATTACCAACCTAATTCTACAGTAACATCGATGGAGCACACTTTAACCAAGTCGAGAGTAATAATATCACTACAAGAAATGTGTCTAGATATAAATTCTTTCACTACGCATGAGAATCAATAAACATGAAGACTGTATTAAAGAATATCAATGTTTCAATGACTGACTATTCGCTGCAAGTATATCTGCAAGTATATCGTGACATTAAAATTGAATTCGACATTATAACTACAGTATTCCAAGATCGAATATGTTACCGGTAATTTAAATTAACAAAATCCATAGTGTATCAATTTTTCCGATTTTCTTTACTCATGAAACAATCCAACTAACTTAATGAAAACATCCTATATATATAAATTAATCAAATGACTCATACCAATCATTTTACACTAAAACAATACCAACAATTACAACTCAAATATCTTATGACATAACTAATCAAACTCTTAAGAACAAGGCTGATTTTTAATATATTAACAAGAATCAAAATTTACATATCCAATGGTAGTTATAGTTTTAAAAGCCAAGATTTACTATCATACATTCAAATTTCGAATTTAAGTTTCATATTCACAATTTAACTAGAAATAAATACCTTGATCAAATAATATTGAAGCTTGAAGTTGTCCTCAAGCTTGAAGTTTGCGCAATAACCTCCCTTCACTTTGACTTGCCAATCTGAGACTTCACTGGTACCTCCTAGCCAACATTAGGGGTACTCTTCTTCCCTTTTAGCCCCTCGAGCCACAAAGGGTCCACACACAAAAACCATAAATCAATAGCAACAAAATGTTCCTCTCAAGGAAGAGCTTCCACTCTTCTACCAATTTTTGGAACCCAACTCTTAACAAGTAAACTAGTTCAGAAAAAATTTGATAGCATAACAATACTTTTATAAGGTGAGATCCCTATCCCTTCCTCTCCATTTCTTTTATAGAAAAATTCTCAATGACACATGCCCGTTCATGCACAATAAACCATTTTTTAATAATTTTATTAATGATTATTCACCCACACCACTTATCACACTCTCCCAAAGTTGCACAAGTAATTCCCCTTTTTATTTTAATTAATTAAACAATTTCCCTCACGTTCCTCAATGTGTTCCTATTTTTTCTCTTAGTTGTCCCTTGGTTCCCCAATCCCTCATTTATTTTGTGTCCCCTAACTAGATTTTAGTTTGAGTTGGATTAGGAGTCTTCTTTTAGTTAGGATTAGTGGGTGATTGACTCAAGATGCTACTCTATGTGGACCACCTATTCTCTCATGTTTTTATTTTTCTTTTATTTAGAAATGCATTTATTATTTCCATGCACACGTGTGCATCTACCCACTTTATTCTTATTTCTTCATTTACTTAACTTACTAGTCTAAATCCCTTTATTCCCTTCTAATGTTTTAATTTAGCCAACCATCTTAGAATTAGACTCTTGTTAGATTTATTAGCTTATAATTTGATAATTAATTAAATATTATGTTCTACCAAGGTCTAAACATTTTTATTATATTTTCTAGGCCATCTAGATTTTTATCGACTCACATTTTGTTTGCACGACGTGCCCTTCCAGATGCACTTTCGTGCTCCAAGGGTGCCACTCACCTTGATTAGTTTAGAATTTAGTCTGACACTTGGAGTCAACACTCCACTCGGTCAACCTTGTGAGAGACTAAGGGTTTTCTAACAAATAACGGTTATGCCTTATTGCACGCCCCTTAGAATTCTCCGTGACTGACTGTCTTAGTCTGCCCTCCCAACATCGTGGACCTCTCGAGACGAGGTAATCGTTAACCATTCTTTTAGGTCACGGCGGGAGTGCTAGTAGGCTATGATAGGGACACTACCACACCTCTCCCTCATTTGTCTAGTTTCTATGTATGGCCCCTTTGCTCCTTATGTGACTTGGATTAGAAAGCATCACCAAGCCTGCATCCACTAACAAGGAAAATGTCAATAATCTATATGCATAATATCCAACTAAAATCATCATATAAATCACATGCGTGTAAATCAAATACTCAAACCAAATACAAGTCCACTCCCTGACTTAGTCCAGAGTCCGAGGAAGTCCATTGATGCCATCAACATCCTCGACCTGTCATGTATCCTACACACTCAAGGGAGCTCATCAATAATACATGTCAATATATATACATCTAGAAATTAACATATCATCACAATGACACCATAATATAACTCATAATCAAATCATAATCATAATGTATCATAACCATATCACTTGCTCACAAGTGTCCTCAAAGAATAAATGTGCTCAGTGAAACTGGATGTCACATACACGCCCTCTTGTTTTAAACTTCTTCCCGAAGTTTGTATAGTCTAAAAATGAAAGAAATAATGTATGTGATACAATCTATCAAACAAATAAGGAAATTGTTGACGCATCTCAGATGCGTCCTCCCATGTAGCAGGATGTGGGCTATAATTGTCCCACTGGACCTTGACATGATCGACTATTCGATGTCGTAGTTGTCAAGTGCAATGGTCCAGTATGCGGATCGGCTCCTCCATGAGAGAACCCTCATCTAAAACCTACAAATAACTCAAGTCAATAACTTGTGACATATCTGAAATATAATGTCGCAAAATAGATACATGAAATACATCATGCGTACACCTCAAATAATCAGGCAAGGCTAGTTAATAAGCCACAAGTCCTTTCTTTATACCACCTTGAAAGGTCCCACAAACCTAGGAGAGATTTTATCACCCTTTCTAAACTTGATCGAACTCTTATGTAGTTTCACCCACAAGAAAATTTTGTCGCCAACTTCATAACTACGATCAATTTGATGTGCACCAGCATAGCTCTTTTGTCGATCTTATGCCTCTTTAATTCTTTATCTTATCATTTGCATTTGTTCTTCCATTTATGGGATTACTTCTGGTCCCACCATGACTCTATCCTCTAGTCGATCCCAACTCAGAGGTGTCTGACATAGTCATCCGTAAAGAAACTCAAAAGGTGCCATCTTTATCATACTTTGATAATTGTTGTTGTATGCAAACTCTACCAATGGAAATAAGTATTCCCAACGCTTATGTTGATCCATCACATACATACAAAGAATATCCTATAAGATTTGATTCGTTCTTTCAGTTTTTCCATCTGTTTCGAGGTGATATGTTGTGCTAAAATTTAGTTGTGTTCCCAAAACCTCTTGGAAACTAGTCCAAAAACATCCATTGAATATTGTTCCTCTATCATAAATTATCTTCATAGGTACACTGTGAAATCTCACAATCTTTCTAAAAAAAAATCTATCTATGTCTGGCGCCTGACAAGTCGTACAAACTAGAAAAATGTGTGCACTCTTCATCATAGTGTCAACGACCACAAAAATAAAATCATTCCTCCTTGTCGTCAGTGGAAATCCAACAATAAAATCCATTGAAATAACTTCCCATTTCGATTCAGGAATCACATGTGGTTGTAACAATCATGATGGATATCTATGCTCAGCCTTCACTTGCTAACATTCTAGATATATCACTACGTAATTAACTATATTTGTCTTCATTCCCTTCCAAAAGAATAAAGTTTTAAGATTTGCTTTCATCTTTGTGACTCATGGATGAGCCATGTACATTGCTCGATGAGCTAGGGGGGGTGAATCAGTAATAGAGCAATTTAATCCTTTTTAACCATATAATCCAAGTGTTATATCAATGTATCATTATCATCCAATAACTATGGATTAAATAAGCAATGAACAAATGAACAATCATACACATACATAGTACACCAATGTTTTATGTGGAAACCCAAAGTGGGAGAAAACCATAGAATGTTTTTTCTTATATGTCTTGAAGAATTACATTCATTGGAAGCACCAACTTCCTTTTTTTTCTAGCTGCAACTCGAAGGAGGCTCCAACCCCCTAGTTTCTTAGGCTACAACCTGAGGGAAGATAACTCCTCAATTCTCTGGCTAAAACCCCCTATGTTCTCCGGATACAACTGGAATGTGGCTACAACCACCTTTCCTTGCCTTGTCCAACCTCCCTAATGTATAAGTAGAATGATGGAACCATTGTCACACTATCAATATGAGATATATTGTTGTAAACCTATACCAATCATCCTGCACCACATAACCTGTACCAATAACCTAAACCATCCATCAACCATGCATACACATGTACCTCAACCTGTACCATAAAAAAGTGCATCAGCCATGCACCAACCTATACCAAACAACCTGTAATCAACATGTTCCATAAACAAGTGCATCAACCATGCACCAACTTGTACATCAACCTGTACCATGAACAAGTGCATCAACCATGCAACAAACCTATACAAATAACCTGTCACAACAACTTGTCCAAACAACCTATCACAACAACCTGTCTCATCAATATTATCAACCAAATCAGATCTACTCACCAAGATCAATCACCAAGACAACTCTCAAAGATGTGCATTAACCAAGCATAACATGACAACTCATAATCATCACCAAGATCAATATGTTCTTCTAATAATACAAGTATGCTACATCATCCATAAACCATGTGTCAACAATAATACTAAAAAGTTTCTCCAACCATGTACCAAGTATGTACCAATCATGTATCAACTACTCATCAAGATGTACCAACATCATCAACTATACACCTCATGTATGTGCCAACCTGTCAACTACTTGTCTCAACGATGTACCCAACATGTACCTTAACCAAAATCCCTCATCAATTTCATCATCCAAATATGATTTGTAACTCTGTAATAGACTTGGTGTATATGATCACATACCTACAAACCTTCCTTAACTTTAACAACAAGAGACTATCATTTTCATCAAACTTTTCTTTAGTCTCACATGACTAGTTTTGGATTAGTCAACAACCCTAACTTGAAATAATCAAAACTATGTACCTGTAATGAGTAAAGATATGAAAATGATACATAATGTTCTTCAATGTGTTTTATGCAATTCCTCCAGGTGTCACTACTTGGAACCTCTCAGAAAATGAGTTATGGAAAAAGCAACATACCTTGTTGAATTCTGGCTTATTCTAGAGAGCAACCTTGTAGAGCGTGCCCCACATGGAATATTTGTTGAATACATATGAAAATTTTGCATAGAATACTAAACACTATACTATAACCAACACATTTGGTCTTACTGAATTTGGATCTGTTATGAACAAGTTATGACGTTTTTACCCAAAACACTTGTTTTAGACTAGTTTCAGGACTAGCCACAAACGCTATTTTCCACAGAGTGTAACTCCAAAAATACAACGACCCACAAGATGAATTTGTTACCACAGATAATTGGATACATTTCCTAAATAGAATAACAATTTCAAGTTCTTAATCATTCTATAAAAATAGTTATTGCGAAAATGGTGAGATGACATGTAAATAACATACCTTAGAAAGCATCATCAAAAGAATTTATCCTCCCTTGAATTTTGGCCTTCTTTTCTTCACCTTCCCTCTGAAATTCAGCTTAGATATCCTTTGGTTACCTTAGTCACCTATAGATATTCAATATTCTCAAGTGTGATGTAAAATGAGAGAGCCTTGCATCTTATTTATACACTCCAAGTAGCTTCCTTAAAAGCATCTTCTAGGTCACTTTGCCCACTTTCCTTATTTTAGGGTTAACCCACTTCTAATTTCCCCATTAAATTTATTATTTAAATAATTTATTTTGTATTCACTTTGAATTATATTACACTCATCACTTCACTTTATTATTTACCTTTTAAAATATCTTAAACCACTTTGACTACTTTGACCTTTTGGGGCTTCTAGATGACATATGAGGGTCCTCAAACTTCATAAGGCCATAGATCTCAAACCGTGAGGAGTTATGTGACATTCCACATACCACCAGAAATGGAATGACATGTATTATCCATATAGAATAGTATTACTTGCAAATATATCAAAAATCATACCATTATCCATCAAACAAACTTGGGTCCATTACCCAAACCTGGGTTCTCCAACTTCTCATGGCCATAACTCTTTAACCATGAGGAGTTACGTGACGTTCCACATACCCTCGGAAATGGAATGACAAGAACTATCCATATAGGATAGTTTCATTGACAAATTCACTGACATTCATCTCATTATTCCATAAATAATCATGGGTTCTCTAACCATACTTCTAGGATAACTCAATCCGCAAAGCGTCTTCCCGTGAGGGATTTCACCATAATGGGACCACTTTGGAGTTCATCTATTTGTTCTTATTATCAACCATGACAAGACAATAATGAGTCATTTTCACATCAAACAAAATTGGGTCCATTACTCAAACCTTGTGCTACCGGAATTCGCTACCATACTTTCTCCAAGGGTTGACATCTATCATTAAGGGGTTGACATCAATCACTAAGGGTTGACATAAATCTAAAATATCACTCTCCAATAGTTGACATTAATGACAACCAACAATCGATACCAACTATCCATCAACCTAAGCCAACTTTCTGACAATCTCCCCCTTTGGCATTGATGGAAACACTTAGTCATGATAACATTCATGTGTATACTCTTTATCAATGTTTATATCTCTCCCCTTTTGACATCAATGGAAAATGGTATATCCCTTTAGGGTTGCTTCCCCTGACTGAACTCTCCTTGGGGATACTCCCCCTGTCTATGTGCCTTTGATTTTTCTTTATGTTTATAATCCTCTGATTACTCTCTTTCCCTTCATATGAATAATATCCTCCCCTTTGAAAAATGGTATCACTCTGAAGTCATATCGCTCATTCTTCCCTTGTGACAATCACTCCCCTTGGAAACATGCTTCTATGCTCTCTCTCCAAGCATTTACCTTTGCATTTGATAAATCTCTCCCCTTTTATCCTATTTATGGTGCTTCCTCATGTACATATAAGACATATAAGATAAGCATTCAAAATCATTCATTTTGGAGTATAAATTACTCATAGTCTTTGGCGAAGATACTCAAGGGCTTCTTGTGGAAGCAGTTTTGTAAATATGTATGCCACTTGTTCTTTTGTTCCCGCGTATTGAAATCTGATGTTCTTCTCTACAACTTGTTCCCGTAGAAAGTGATACTTGATTGGAATGTGCTCATCGTACTCAACCTATATATCTGTCAAAGTTTGTTTCATCCAAAGAGCCTATGTACACCATGTTGTTGTTGCAATATACTCTGCCTCAGTTGTAGATAGAGATACTGATGATTGTTTCTTGCTTAGCCATGATACTAAACACTCACCCAAGTAGAACATTGCTCCACTGGTTCTTTTTCAATCATCAATATAGCCTGCCCAATCTGCATTTGTATAGGAAATAGGACATAGATCCTTTCCTTTTGGATACCATAATCCAAACTCTTTTGTTCCTTTGAGATATCTGAAAATTATATTTACTGCTAATACATGTGATTCCTTTGGTGTTGCTTGAAATCATGCCACTTGTCCAACTGCCTACATTACATCTGGTTTGGATGTTGTCACATATAGTAGGTTGTCAATCATTGATCTGTATTGCCTCTAATTTGTAGACTTTGAATCATCATCTTTGCTTAACTTGCAACTGGTTTGCATGGGACTGATAACTGGTTTGCAATCTTCCATTTCGAACCTCTTTGGCATTTATATGATATACTTGGTTTGAGAAATAAAAATTCCTTGGTTGATTTGACATATCTGAAGTCCTATAAAGAAGGATAGTTCTCCAAGTAATGACATTTCAAATTATTTCTACATATCCTTTGCAAATTTTTGGCTTAACCTATCATCATCACTATCGAAAATAATATCATCAACATAAATTTCAATTAATAAAATATTAACTTGAGTTACCTTTATGTAGAGGTTATTGTCTACGCTTCATTTCCATAGTTTGTAGGGAGTTTTGTCATTGTTGTTTCTGAGCATTACTCTGTTTTGAATGTGAATTTATGTATGCATTGCATGTGTCCAAAAAAATATATGTCAATTTGGAATCCATTAGAATTGTTCAAGTCATTTCCTGTGTAATTATCATCCATTATGATAATGTTCCTTTGTCTCTGAACCACTCTCTAAACCAATCTATGAATCCATGCTCTCATCTACTATCATATATCTGTCCAAACCTGCTAAGTGTTCTTACGAATCCATCTCTGTCCATACTGTCCAAGACTCTACTTGCGCAATTGTCCATAATGATAACCCATTTATCAGTATACTATCATGAAGTCTTGATTAATCTATCAAACTATACTTTTTCTAACTGATTGCTCTAAATCTGTCTTCTCAAACTCTTCAAGTTCTCGAATGATGGTTCTTTAGTCTGTCATAGCTATCACATAGACTCCCCCTATCTAATATTCATATTACTTGGGAGTCTCTAAGACGAATGGCTCAAAACAATTCATGTTCTAATGTGTATTCATCATCATCTTCATTGGTAGATTCATTATCTATCCAAGCTCTAACTTCTTTCTTTCTGTCTATGGATTCATCTTTCACTACAATGCCTGAAAGTACAATCTCTTGAACATGTTCCTTATTTTCCTATCCTTCCTTTCTTTCAGTTACTTTCCAAACCTTTCCATATCTGACATCTTTCTTTCTCTCTGTAGAATTTTCTTCATCTTGTTGTATTGCCAATCTTGCGATCTCTGGTACCTGGTCTTTGTTCACCTATTCTTAATGTTTTCTTATCCATACTTTCTTATATCTAATATTAGTATTCTCTTTCATGGAAGTATCGATCATGCTTCTACAATCACTAGCTATGTGTCCATAGTTATGACATTTGCAACACTCAATGTTATGTGTGATCACATAGGCACTTCTTACTTAAACATTTATTTTATAATCCGTGCAATCTACAACCTTATGTACAAAGTTAGTAAAATAAAAACAATGACCATAAAATAAATTTGCATACCTGACAGTGAATGATATTCTTTGTGGCGTAGTCCTTCTAAATTTTTGCCTTGACTGATCATGATCATGATTGAAGCTTCTTTGTGGCTTGAACATGGATGGTCTTCTTGAAGATGTATCCTCAATAGTTTTCTTAGATTCTGGTTGACCATGATTCCTTCCTTTGAGTACTTATGCATAACTCTTTCTATTTTCTTCATTCTTCTTTTCTAACAACCTAGAGTGTTTCTCTTCATTCTCTATAATTGATGTGGATGTTTCTGTCTCTTCAACATTCTTGTTGAGCTTGACGATTTTACTTCTCAATGTGACAACTTCTTCTTCAAGCTTCTCAACCTCTTCTTCTTTCATCATTATCTAAAACTTCGTGACCTCTTTTGTTCTCTTTGCTTCTTCAAGTTGGATTTTCAATGTAATTATTTCTTCTTCCAGTATTCTCTCTTCTTGAACAAACTCTTCCTCAAGTTGGTTTAAGTCGTTGATTATTTCCTTGAGATGGTCCATCAGTATATTTTCTCTCTTTTTTGCTTCTTTCTTTTGTGTTGCTATGTTGGCTTCTAAACATTTCTTTTGATATTTTAGAGTTTCTTCAATTCTTCTGGCCTCTTCTAATTGAGCTCTTAAATTCTTGATGACATGTTGAACCTTTTTGGAACTTTGAACACTTTCATTTTGGTTCATCAATTATTTCTTAGATGACTTGTTGTCTTCTCTTTCTTTCTTTAGATATTTAATTGCACTGATCAATTTTTCTTTGTAATCAACTTCTGCTTCTTCATACTCTTCCTCTTCTGAATCTGTCTAACATGATGAGCATATTTCTTATTGTTTTGTATCTGCATCTTCTTTGGAATTTTATGAATTTGTGATGGGTGAAGAATAAATGTCATGTAACTTATCCCAAATTTCTTTTGTTGATGAACATTTACCAACCTTTTCTCTTACTGAATTAGGTAATCCTTCCCAGGTGAAATCCATTGTTATTTTGTTATTCTTCCTCAATTCCTTATTGGTTGCAGTCTTTGCCCTTTTTGAACTATCATACCCTATAACAACTGATAGTCAAATATAATGTCCACATCTCATACTTAAAACCATTCTGACCATTAAACATTGGTAATCCATTATCAGAATAATCCATGATCTCCTTCCAGTGGTTAAATTGTTTCATGAAGGAACCAGCTCTGAAACCAATTATTGGATTATTGAGAGGGGGGGTGAATCAGTAATAGACAAATTTAATCATTTTTAAACATATAATCCAAGTTTTATATCAATGTATCATTATCATCCAATAATTGCAGAGTAAATAAGCAATGAACAAATGAACTGTTGATTAAGGTTGGTTGTCATTGATGTCAACCCTTGAAGAAAGACGCGTAGCACAAAGTTTTGGGTAATGGACCCAATAGTGTTTGATGTAAATATCACTCATTATTGTTTTTTCATGATTGATAAGAAGTAAATATGGATGAACTCCAAAGTGGTCCCCTTATGGTGAAAGCCCTCACAGGAAGATGCTTTGTGGAGTAAGAGAACCCATGTTTAATTATGGAATAATGAGATGAAGGAAAGTGAATTTGTCAGGGAGAATATCCTAGATGGATAGTTCTTGTCATTTCATTTCCGGTGGTATGTGGAACGTCACATAATTCCTCACGGTTAGAGAGTTATGGCCATGAGAAGTTGGAGACCCCGGGTTTGGGTAATGGACCCAAGTTTGTTTGATGGGTAATGGTATGAGTTGTGATATATTTTCAGATAATATTATTCTATATGGATAGTACATGTCATTCCATTTTTGGTGGCATGTATAACATCACATAACTCATCACGGTTTGAGAGTTATGTCCTTACGAAGTTGGAGGACCCTCATATGTCATCTAGAAGCCCCAAAAGGTCAAAGTAATCAAAGTGGTTTAAGAGACTTTAAAAGGTAAATAATAAAGTGAAGTGATGAGTGTATTATAATTCAAAGTGAATACAAAATAAAT
>WSFP011553137.1:0-11254 GCA_009831015.1 Picea engelmannii
TCGCCATTGAGTTGGCTTGGTAAGAAATGGATTGATTTCTTGCGTAAGTAAGGCTTGCATTTTTTTCTGTATAGATGCACATTTCAGCCTTAGCTATTCACTTTTGTTGAAGTTGACAAGTTGCAGCAGTTTGTCATATTTTGATAGAGGCAAGTTTGCATATGCATGCAATTTCTTTTGAAAGCATACTTGTGTTATACCACCTCGTTCAAGAACATGTAAAAGAGGGGTATGTTGTCCATTTTATTACAGCCACATATATTTTTCATATTCATCTCATTAGTACCCACATGCTTTGGGTTTAAGTACCTATGTTTCTACAGGAAGGAGAGTTGAAGAAGCTATGCACATGCATATGGTTTTGCGAGTGCATAAACATTGAACTTGATGATTGTCATCATGGATGAGTCACGATTGTAACATGATTGTTTATCATGTTCTTAGACTTGTCATTTTGGAAGATTGACATATTTCACATGAGTCTCGACTTGTGTCGATATTGCTTGACTACTATGTTGGTCGTTCATGGTTTTCGACTTTTGTTTAGTCGATTGTGTTGGATGACTTGTAAGTCAATTTTGTGTGCACTAAAATGCAGGAAAACACCATGTGCTTTGATGAAGCACAAGATGCGACAGTTGCTTGAAGAGCAAAGAGACTTTGCTGTCCTTATTTTCAGTCTTGTGTCAATTTGTTTTCAAGATTGATGGTTTTCTTAGCTTGTGACAAGATGTCGCAGGTAAGTTTTGCAGCCATTGGAGAGCGGATTTTTGACGCCAAAGATTTCACAAGTGGGACTTGATTCTCAGTGGGAAGGCTGGCAGTATTCCAAGCGCAGAGAGAACAGTGGGTCAGCAGCAGCCAGAGAGCAGTGGTTGAGGGACATAGCCAGTTGCAGGGCAGGGCATGTCAAAGTACCCAAGTGATTGTCGAAAAGTCTTTTCAAGTAGAATCAGTTGATATAACTTTGAAAGGAGAAGAGTATTGAAGCTCAGATCGATAATTATAAGATTTTGTGGGTCCAAAAGCCTTTCAGTGGGAAGGCGTGATCAGAATCTGGACCAAGGGTCAAATTTTACCTCAAAAATCAAAGTTCTCGGAATTGCCTCAAAACAAATGTGTTTGTAGCCCTCGTCGTTACTAACCCAACTCAATTTGTTTCATCTCAAACGGACGTCGGGAGCGAGAGATATCGCGATCTGTCCGAATCGCCAAACAGTAAAAAAAAAAATGGATGTTGACTGGGCAGTCCGTACAGTCCGTACGGATGATGATGTGGCATGACCGTACGATGACTTGGAATTTGATGACATGGCAGAGAAAAACGTGGCACATTTGTAATGGACGGTTGTCAGCGAATCGGGTTTTGACACTTGTCATTTGTAGCCAATGATGCGCAGACACGTGGCCCAACCCATTGGCGCCACGTATCCCT
The DNA here is from genome assembly GCA_009831015.1 of Picea engelmannii. Taxonomy (NCBI): domain Eukaryota; kingdom Viridiplantae; phylum Streptophyta; class Pinopsida; order Pinales; family Pinaceae; genus Picea; species Picea engelmannii. The sequence goes on from WSFP011553137.1 coordinate 1,436, forward strand.
TCCTTTTTTGTTTAATTTTTTTATGTTATAGAAAGTTATGGAGGCCGTGGGGTTCGACCCACGGACCTCTCCATAAGCCAAAGACTTCGCACGGCCGCCCGACCATTGGGCCACACAATGGTTCTTGTTAACCATTTGCAATTGCATTTATTTAAAGTTGATTGATTTAATATTTGGAAAAGGGCTCGAGCCGGGGCTTAAGCCCCGACCCATGGTTTTATGCAATGGACATAGGACTGTGACCTTATATTCGCGCGGGAGTATGTTATAAAATGGCGCGTATTGTTTTAACAATAATCCACGGTTATAAACATTGAAATGTGACCAACATGCCCAAAACCGTGGGTCTAAACCCTTAACCGTTGGCACGAACTCCAATGCAAACCACCAGCCCGAGATTTCCGGTCACATGCGGGATTTACTGGCCGTTAACTGACAGTCAAGTTGGTGGATTTTTGGCGGAATTGCCTATTTGTCAGGGTTATCTGGCAGTTAGCCAGTTTTATCTGGAGTTTTTCTAGGGCAAACTGGAAAAACTTTAATGAGCCATAACTTTGGCTAGGAAAGTCCTTTTGGGACGATTTTTATTTTTATTTTGGGTCTCTTCGACCTTCTGAAGCCATTGGCACAGGTTTCACAGCCATCTGAGGTCGTTTGCAGGTGATTTTGCTTCGGGGAAGTTCCAGGAGCCACGAGGGCCAAATCAGTTTGGGAGTTGCATTGGGAATTGTGCAGCCAGTGAATGTGGAACGAAGGTCATTCCTGAAGTTTTTCATCATTTTGAATCCATTTCTACAGCTCGTTTTTTCTGTTGAGGCATTCTTCTCATTGTTTATCTTCAGGGAAGCTTTTAGGGCCACCAGGGCCATTTCAGTGCTTGAGCTGTTTGGGGGCTATGTTCATCCATTTTTGGTGATTCAAAAGCCTATGTCTGCTATTTTCGACCTTCTGAGTCTGATGGCAGAGGTTTCAGAACCAATTGAGGTCATCTTCACCTCGAAATTCTCCATGCAAGATTAAAGGGCCACCAGGGCCAATTGGGGAAAGTACTGTATAAGGTACAATTTCATTGTTTAGTTTTGGGAAAGAGCATGTTTAGCTAATTCCTATCTTCTGATTCTGTATTTACAGTCAGTTCTGTCTTTGGAGACACTCATATTCTTGTATTAGCCTTTGTAGCATTTTTAATACAAGAGGACAAGCCTAGTTTGGGAGGTTTGGTCCAGCAGATGTAGCCCAGAGGGGGTGAACTGCTTTATCATCTTGATATTGTTGTGAGTTTGTTGTGTTATTTGTTGCCTTTTACATTGTTGTGTATTGGTTTATAGCACATAATTAATCTTTTAAAAGAACATTTCCTCACACATATTCATTGACAAGAAAAAGCAAGAACTTAACACATAAACCAGTTTGCACATTTTAACACATGAAGCAAGGTCCTGTTAAGGTTTATTTTCTTGAGGTAGAGGGTGCTTGCATAGCATAACAAGTCAGCCTTCTATTTTCAGATCACATATCCTGATCCCTCTTCCCTGTTTCTTGTCCTATACTACCATCGAGCTTATCCATTCTGATTCTTCGACTGGTTCGATGATGCCGGCCTCGAGCATCCTCTCGATCTCACCTTTAACTTTTTGTTTATATATGGGTTTCAATCTATATGGTTGTTGTTTAATGGGTCTCTCATTGGGTCTGAGTTGTATCTTCATTTCTCCTAATTCTCTGGCTATGCCTTTCATCTCTCTAAAGGTTGTGGGAAAAAGGTCGTTGTATTCGCGCAACAATTATGTGATGCTTTCTAGTGTATGTTCGTCCCAATAATCTCCAATGTTGACCATTTTGGGTTGCTCGGTGGTCCCTATGTTAACCTTCTTTATCTTGATTGGGGCAGAGATGACCTCTGACTCTAAGGGTGGTCCTTCCACATCTCTCTCACCTTCGACTTCTTCGATTTGAATATCGTGCAAATCATATTCATCTGGGGCTTCCTCCTGTATGTGGTAGCATGATAGTAGATCCTTAACTGTCTACTTATTCCATTGTTGTACCTCTGTGACAACTTCCACTTCCGGTTCTTCAATGAATATGACATTTCTGATCCGTTTTAGGGTCGTGTCTATGTTGGGGTTCTCATGCTCAAATGAGAAAGTGACTGTAAGTTTTGTTGGAGTGTTGCTCATGTCTTGGTTCCTTTATGCATTTCCTGGTCCATATACCAATTCGCTGGTATGCCCTCTAAAGTATGAATGAAGTGGTGATACCATTCCTCCGGTGGTGTCATTTTCCACAACGTTTTACATGCCTCCAAGTGTTCTGTTGGTGTGCCTAGTTCGTCATATGTTTTTTGTTTGTTACCTGTTTGTTCTGCGTCGAACCTTATGCGCAGTAATCGCTTACATTGGTACCAATCTGTGATAGTCTCTTTGTGTGCACCCCACCATCTTGTGGGTGTATCCTTTAGTGCTAAATCCAGTGCTAGCAATCTCTGGTTTTCTAACACTTCATCTTCATATTGTATCAAGAAAGTTTCCAAATCATTTAGCCCGTGAAAACTGGGTGGTTCTCTGATTTCTGTGGCAATCCACCTTACTGCGCGATCTATTCTGGCACACCTTCTCGTGGCTACTTCGTGTAGTCTTTGCTGCCAGTTTTTTAACCCGGTGTCTGAGTCTGTTGTACATGAAGTAATGCTCCGCCAACTGAGTACCTCATCTGCAGTTGGGTTTATATAGTCTGCATCGCGCGCAGTTGTTCTGTACAACTGGTCAATCTCTTCTAAATCCAGACAAGTGGGTTCTACGAGCCTCTCGCCTTCTGATGGGTCGAGTGGGGCTATGACCCTGTAGTCCCCCGACTCAAATGTCATTTTTTTGGTTTTTAAGTTAATTATGGTCTGGTTGTCGAATGCCCAATCCAGACCAAGTAGCGTCGTGTAAGGTTTTGTGTCGTCTACTATTTCGATGACTTCAAACTCTGTCTTAGTGCGCACACCATTCAGATCTACCGTCACTCCTTTCAGTCTACCTATTGGTAGAACTCTATGTTGATTTTATAGCTTTAATTGAACAATTGAGTATCCCAGTGTAGGTTCTCCCATGCATTTCCATGTATCTTTTGGTAGTACATTCACTTCGGATCCTAGATCTAGTATAATATCTCCCATATTGAAATCCCCAATGTTAGCATTTAGTCTAAATTCCCTACTTGTTCTTCTTCTTGTGTGTAGGTGGTTGACAGTTTTCAATTCTGGCTTCTATTCTGTCTTGCTGCTACATTTTTCTAGGATGTTTTGCAATATTTTGACAGATGAAGGATCACTTAACATTTTGATGCATGATTGCAAAAAGTATTTGATAGTACTTACTTTTTCATTGGGTTGTATTATGTTGGTATGGTCCAGTGATGGCGGCATTTCATATTCCAGAGCTTCCTTGCTCTGTTGTGCAGTCGGCGCAATGTTCTCCTTCTGGAATTCTTGTCGAGCTTCTTTAAAGATCTCCTTCTCCTTATGCACGTCGAACTACTTCTATGGGTCAGTGTTCCTCTTTACCCACTGGTTTTGCATTGGTTCCTATCGAACTGCATCATTTCCTATTTTTGTTCCTCCTCGAGTGACTATGTTGTTGTTCCGTCCATCATCCCTTGCTTCAGTTGAAATCCATTGAACATTCTGGTTATTTTGATTCCTTTTTTCTTAGATCTTTACAAGTAATGTCGGACATTCCTCCCTATCGTGATCTGATGCATGACAATACATACAATTTGTTGGTGGCAGTGGACACTCCCATGCATAATGCCCTGGTTGTTGGCGATTGTGACATGTAATAGGTCCTCTACCGTGTCTGAAACCTCCTCTGGCTCGTCCTGCTCCTCTATATCCTGTGCGATCTCCTCGTGGTGCATTATACTGTGGTGCCTGATTATACTACGCGGTATTGTACTGGGGTTGTGTCGGGTTGTACTGTGGTTGTGCGTTATTGTACGGCTACGACGCAGTATTATACTACTGTTGTGCGGTGTTGTATGGGGCTGGGGCTTGAGTGAACTATGGTGTTGCTTGCCCAGTCATCATTTTTGCTTGTACCCTGTATGCGTCTGATTTTCTTTCCTGCATCAGCTCCATAGTTATGCAATCCTTGTCATCATGGTCGACTGACTTGCAAAAGGTGCAATATGAGTTCTTTGGAACTGTTTTCTATTTCTGCATTATCGTGTAGTGGTAAGGGTCGTGACCCGGTTTCTTTCATATTTCGCACTATAATCCTCCCTATGGTAGTGGGTTTGGCATCCCGGTCGCCATATACTATGCGAATGTTGGGCATTCATTCTTATGGTGTCCTTCCGTCCTACAAGTAGTGCATCAAGCGAATTCTCATTTGTCCTTGTTCTTATTCTAGTTCAGCTAAAATGTTAAGTTCTTCAAATCCTCTTCATTTCTTCGATAGCCGGGTCCGTCTGCTGGTACTGATTCTCTTCCAATTTCAAGGTTGCATGTAGATCCTCTGCCTACGTCTGAAACTTATGTTGTCATAATGGATATTTTAAGTGTGGGAGTAGTGAGTTGACAAATAGGTGTCTATATTGCATATCAGTCATAAGGCATTTTAACTTTCCTTTTAATCGCTTGAATCTTTGATCAATCTCCCATACTGATTCTCCTGCTTTCTGTCTTAATTCAATCATCTCATTCATGTATTGATCCTCTGAGCTCGGCTACTGGAATTCATTTATCAATAGTTTCTTAATGTTCTCCAGTGTCCTTGTCATTCTGGGAACATTGTTTGCGTCTAGACTCATGTACCAATCTAGTGCTCGGTCTCTTAGCGTGATCGCTAGCTGCGCAAGTTTGGTGTCTTCATCAGTGATCTTCTTTGCTTCCTAGATATTTGCGCAAATGAATAGATGCTTCTCAGGGTCTTATGTTGCTTCTCCTTGAAACTCTAGTAATCTGATAGTAGGATCATGTCCTGCCATTCTAAATACTGAACTACTCCCTCCTCTGCGCGGTGTAGATACTTGACTAAGGTTGTCTGAACTATCTCCTCCAATTGTTGCTCTTTGTGTAGATGTACTTTATGCTGTCGAACTTCCTTCGAACTTTGGTTGTCTAAACGGTGGTGTTCTCTTTGGTGTATTGGTTGCACATGGGTTTATGGGTTCCACACTGACATTAATATGAAAGGGATGGTTGTCTTCTCCTCCTATTCTTGGGCCTCTTGTTTTCATCTCATATGTGGCACACAGGATTTCCTCAATTTAATCCACAGCCCGAAGATCCTCTACCTCTTCCTCATTGCTTACCAATCCATCCCTCTCGACTACAACTCTCTTCTTGATATTCACCTTATATTGGTAGGGTGACGCGTCGTTCCTGATGACACCAAGATCCACTTAAGTTGGTCATCATCCATCAATATCGGGTCCAAGGGTTCCTCCTCCTTCTTCTCTTTATCCTTCCCTCCTTCCATTCCTCCTCTCTCTGTCAGTGCTTCCCCCCTTCCCCCATGCACACATGGAATTCTAGCTATCTGATTCCATTGTCATTACACCTTTTTTATATAGCAATATCTTGATAGAAGTATACAGTGATCAAATGTACCTTCCTCTGGGTCCTCAAAGGAACTCTTGCTCGATTGCGCTGTATGACTTTGTTGTGTCTACCACAAATTCTGTGATAAAGCCTGCCACAATACTGTCAAGCCAAAAGGAGATTGCATGGGTGAATTTGTTGTTCACCTGTTGCAGTTGTTGGATCTATACTGGAGTCCAATCTAGTTGTCGAATCCGGTTCATTGCGTGGTTATCCTTTAACCTTAAGATCCACTCCTGTAGTAAATGTGGAAAATCATAGAAAAAGACTTCGTGTAAATCTGTAAATACGTATTTCTCAAGGTATTTATGCGGTGTGATCCTAGGGTTTCTATTGTTTTTCTGTGCAAACTCTAGCTCTTTAGTTCTCAATCAGCCCTCGATTTCTTCTCTCTTGGGGTTCTAAGGTCTCAACATTCCCTTCTAATGGCTCATTTCTCTTCTATTCCTCTCCTTCGGTTATTATTCATTCTATCTCATCTACTCAGTCCTCTCTTGTTCCTCTTAACCCGGCAACGAAACCATTTGTTGGTTTATTATTTCCCTTATCGAGTTATCTGAGTTATTGACCCAGGGTTCATGTCATCCGGGGTTCCAACAAAGCCTCTAAAACTATCGGCCCTGCTAGTAAACTAGAAGGCAACACAATACCCAGAAGGTACTGCGCAGTCTCACCTGAGATAGATTTAAATGGGTGACTGTAAGACTCGGGTATTTACAACCTAGGACAGAGTAGGGGATAGGGGTTTCTTGATTAAATCTAGGTACCATGAGCTGTAAGGTAAACTACTTATCCCTTGAAGTCGCATATGTATATTTCATGGTTTAATTCCAGCAGAGTATAAACAGATTCATAACAATGTGCTAACTCATTCATCAAGCTTAACTAATAATTGTTGAAAGAAAGAAGAGACATGCATATATTCAACATATTACACGAGTATTAGCATGGTTCACCCTCTCCTGGGCTACGTCCACAAAATATTTGGCTCTTAGCTCTTTTATTATGGCATTTCTATATTTATGGCGCCACGCGCTTACAATTCTCCATAAAACTAGGTAAGATCTATGTGAGGCAAACTAGATCGCACCAGGATCCACAACCTGTGGTCTAATCCCCATATCTACCTTCCCTTGTATATTCTTTTCTTAATAGCTTACAAAATCGGTTCATACAGTTAAAAACATTACATGTTTCCTATGCTCCTGCGTGGTTACAGTCTCCAAGACTTCACTACAAAGCCTAACCCTCAACAACAACAATAACAATGAAAATCCAACCCTATATGATACTTTTGTATCTATATTTATACATTTTGGGCTCTTAAGCTTTTTTCATAATATTACCAAAACCCTAACCCTTCTTAAATTAGGTCTTTCTCCCATACGCGTGTTGTTCTTCTTACAGTTGTCGCTTTCCTTTGTGCACGCTTTCTTGCATGCGCGCGTGTTGTTCTTTTGCCAGTTGTTACTTCAATTTTTTGCACGCTTTCTTTCCCACAGTCGTTCTTCTTTACTCTTTGGCCTGGTGCCAACAACGTGTCACCTCGATTCATGACTTTCATAGACTTTATGTTTCAAATGGACCTTGACACATGTCACTAGTTGATTGGGCTACATATCACCCTTGCCTTCTTCCAATTGTCTTCCTCCTTATTCATGGCCACTTGATCTAATGGTTGACGGGAGTTCAGAACTTCGAGACTCCAAAGTGTTTTGAGTGATGGAACGCTTAGGCTAAAATGGCCGAAGGCTCGGACATACTTGTCCCTATTCTAGTATTTAATGTGCATTCACATGTAAGTGTGGACTCTCCGGGAGTTCGGAGGTTCGAGAATCTGGATGTTTGGTGTGATAGAACGAACAAGTTAAAAGGGATGAAGTCTCGAACCTACCTTCTCGTAATCCAATGTTATAATAAACATTAAACATAATTGATTTTATTGTGGGGTACTGTAAATACTTGTATTTGCATAAAGGCATAATACATGTGGGACCCTCTCTGCAACTTCGGCATTCGAGAGTTTTGCGGGTATGTTCATAACAACATGATGAGGAACCTCGCCGAAGTCTAGAGACTTAGGAGTTTATTGAACTTAATAATCCTAAGTGCTCGTTTGATATATTTAATTAAATTAATAGGCCAATAAGAGCTAGATAAGCGTCGACCTCTGGTTGAGCGAGTCTTTGTATAATATGATGAGGTGGAATTCTAGGTGATAGGGAATCACATGACAATGAAATACCCTAGTTGGTAAAGGCCTAAAGAACTTTGAAGGACCATAACTTGCGTTCCAGAACTCGGATTTGGACAAATTTATAGTCGTTGGAAAACCCTTGTTGAATCGAAGTTGATGTAATCCTAGTTTCATGGATTCAAGATGATTGAGAAAAGTGAAATTCTTATGCCCAGTCCCTTAAAAGGATACCTAGGGGTTGGGTGTGTTACAAAGTGGTATCAAAGCAGGCAACAACACTTGGACTACTTGGGCTCACGAAAGAGTCAAGTGATTTTTCTTTCTTATAAAACTTTAAGTGAGAGGGAACCCTACCCTACCCTACCCTATCTAGCATAGCATGATTCAAACACATGCCTGGATAGGCTAGATAACAATCATAAGACTAGTTTACCAAGGCTAAGATGAGCATGTTGAGAGTATTACTGCCATATGGAAATTATCTGCATAAGTTCCTTGAGGAGAAGGATGCAGATTAAAATTTAGTTGGGATTTTACCCAACGAGATTGAATCATGCTAGACTGTGGCAAAAGAAGCCTATAATTTATTTTGGGAAATGATAGTCTATCCTACAAAAGTGGGATTATGTCAAGGGGCATTAATAATAAAACTTGGATGCAAATGGCATAAACCTATTTTAAGGAATACTTAAGTCCAAAAGGAAAATGGATTGAATAGGTGGCAGGAGTTGCCTAAAAGTGGGCTTAATGAAGCCTCTGTTAATTAAAAGTGTTGATTAAATGAAGGATTTGGCATTGGGAGTACAATACTCCATGTCTAGAGGCCTTATGGAAGTAGGTGAGATCAGCCTACTTGACCTGTCATAACTAAAAAACTTCCTACTACGGTAATCCCTCCCTGTAAAATAAAAGAAGTCATGTGGACTGAGAATGAACCTCATGGAAGAAGTGGAATGACATGAGCAAGTTCAAAAGATCGTGGTTTTGCTAAAGTAGTGTAAATCCCTATTAACTAAGGGTAGGTCTATGCATGAAAATGCAAAAGGTGAGAAGTGTAACTCGTCTGCACTGCGGACATGGGTACAATGCTTGGTGCACAAATATATGTCGAAATGCATATCACAAAGATAGAGCATGCATATAACATGCATATATACTTATTATAGTCTACCATTGGATGTAAAATATGGTGATGTCATGGATCATATGGTTAATGGTGATCTAACTATAGCAACATAAGTAAAATGTTGATGATGTTGAGGAAGCAAGAGGAATGGGTCAGGTGACCATTTTTTGAAGAGGGAGAACATGTGCAACTCTCTGGTTCTAAAGGGAACCGAGAAACAAATTTGTTTATGGGTACAGGAATTGTTGGGCAATGTTTTTCTAATCAAGCCGATACACAGAGTTGCAGAAATATGGGTGATTAAGTGAGCAATCACAACAACCTCCCTTGCTTGGTGGATAGAAAACTAATCTGCCAGAATTCCTGTGGAAGGAGGAGAGTGACCTCCATCCCTGGATGTTGCTGAATAGAAGGAAGAATTATGGGTGTAATGGTTGGGGTTGATATACATTTACAACCTATATTTTGTTTTTTTATGAGGATAGACAAAAACAACTAGAACCTCTAAAACAATTAAAAAAAAAAGGAGATGGACTTTCTGCCCAAGACTAATTATGATCTAAAGATGCTCTGGAGTTCTGCATTAAAATACTTAGTAAGTAACAGACTTCGAAATTGTATTTGGGCTTTAAGGAAATAGTCAAAATGTTATTAGACATTAAAATTCATGATAGATGAGGTAAAATGGTTAATGAAATGTTGATCCTGAATGTGGTAAAGGAAGTGTTGGGGCACTTCTAGATGACCAATGGGTAAGGTTGACATCCAGAGGTGGATGGTATCCATATAAGGTATGGCTTTATATGCTTAAGTAGTAGTGAGAGGGAATCTAGAAAAGGATGCCCTTGATAAAAATGTATGTTAACCAAAAATTGTTTGAGGCATGAAAAAGAAGTTTGATAAGTT
>WSFP011553148.1:0-11254 GCA_009831015.1 Picea engelmannii
ATTCCATTCACCCTTCTCTCTTCTTATACATGCCTCACGAGAGAGGTAAGTATCGACGATGGCTAGCCTATTACAACTGGTTTGGTAGGCACAAATGACTAGGACCAACATCTTTCACTCTCATACCAAGTGGTATTTCGGACCACTCACCCTCCTCTGATCAGAATTGGGATGAGGTGGCTCAACTAGAGCCTCGTCCATCAAACACGGAGGCTCTCCACGGAAATTGTCCAGTGGAAGAGGAAATTCCACCCAACTGGGAGGAAATTCTTCCATTTTTTCTGACGACCACCTTGGAACAATGACCAACCACTTGCACCACCACCCCTTTGATTTTTCAGGATCCATATGAGACAAGCTACATCATGGAAGAGGAAATCCCTCTTTAGGAGGAGCACTCTAGAAAGAATTCTACTACTACTATGGAAGAGGACCCTGCTACGTATTCTATCGCTACTAAGGATTTTTTCGCTGCTACAATGTAAGAGGTCCCCAGAACAAATTGGGATGAATGTTGGAAAGAAGACGACGTTGAAGAGCATGATCAATCAACTTCCATCTCTTGTAGTCTCATGAAATACCACCTAGTCTTGATATTCGATATGTGAAAGGATTTGGCAGAGAAGAAACACAACCAACGCACCTTCAACAAATGCTTGGACATCCTATACGACTCCCTGTCAAGCGAGATTTTGAAAATTCGATGCCCAAATTGCTACCAACCTTTCGTCTTCTGACTTCACCAAGATGGATTCCTGGGGTTGCCTCATGTCTAGTGCTCTTACAGGTTTTTCTTTGATCTTAGTGTTAAGTCTTTTGTGCATCACATACTCTGGTTCTAGTTTTGTTTCAGTGGTTGGTCGGGGTACTCAGTCCACCGCCTGTTTTGGTTTCCACACTTGTGGTAGAACAGGTGGAAAGTCCCCATGTTTTTGACAGATGTCTCTTTAATGTTTATGAACAATAGTGTCCACGTGTTTTGGCTTCCACTGTTGGGGAAGAACAGGTGGTGTGCTCTAGTGTATATTCAGACATGTGTGATTTTTGCTAATACAAGGTAATACAATACTTATTTATTTACAATATATTAATATATATATATATATATATATATATATATATATTGTTGAAAAGAAATAAATATTCAAATCACAATCATTTCACTCATCATATTTAAGTATTTTTGTTTCTAAACATGTTTAATCAACATATTGTATCTTGTTGGACAACAAACAATTCACCTTAAAGAACAGTTAAACTTTATATGCCATTAATGGTTATAACTTTTTGCAATCACAATCCAAATTAAAAGCTTTCATAAGGGTAAAGTTAAACATTATATGGAAACTATAAATTGAAATGAGTGATAGATATTAAAATTCACTTAAAAACAAAGAAATCATTGACATTGTTCATCATTAGCATACTCATAATACATTTTATAAATCAGACAATAACAACAATTACAACATTATATGAAAAAAATAATATACATGAGCAATATACATATGAATATACATGTCAAGCATACATCTCAACAAAATCTGCAATAAACATGCCATATGTATATATATATCAAGTCAAATATAAAACAATCAATATAAATTTCAATCAGTACCATTGCTAGCTAGTTCCACCACCAGAGCCAGGTGCATCAGTTTCTCTGCTACGAGAGGTAGATACTCTATCAAGAACAACTAATAAATAAATGTCAAAAAAAGTGCACTATCAAATGTCTCTCTATCAATATCATGAATAAGTGCAGTGGTACCCGATGTGAACATAGTGTCTAAAGAATCAAAAGCTCGTGACACATGTGGAGGAACAAAAGGAGGAGGAGGAGGGGGATCGATGGATGATGACACATGTGGAATAGGATAAAGACAATGATATATGGATGGTGACACAAGTGGAGGAGGAGGAGGAGGAGGAGGATCAAAAGAATATGATGATGCATGTGGAGGAGAAGTAAGAGGAAGAGGAGGAGGATCAGTAGAATATGGTGAGGCATATGGAGGAGAATTAGGAGGATGCGGAGGATGAGACATGGATGCATTTTCATACACATGTGTAGGGTAAGAAGGAGGACAACTAGATGTGGATGCAGGTTTAGACAAATGTGGAGGGAAAGCAGGGGGAGGAGGATCAAACGTGGATGCAAATTCAGACACATGTGGAGGGGAAGGAGGAGGAGGAGGAGGAGTAGGATCATACATGGATGCAGGTTTAGACACATGTGGAGGGGAAGCAAGAGTATCAATAAATGGTGTAGTTGACTCATGTGGAGGAGAATCAGGAGGAGAAGAACAACCATGTGGTGGAGTAGAGGATGTGGATGGATATGCTAAAGAGCATGATGTAGTGGGATCATGAGCATCACCCTTCAATTTCTCGATGAGGTTGACGAAAAAAAAAATATGACGCATCAACAATGTCATGTCATGAGGAAAAATCCTCCATATCGTAAACATATTATGTACCCATAATATGTCTCTAACGGGTGTGGGTACCACTCTGTGACTAGTCATGACACAACATAGTTGATTCACCGCCTCTAGCCGAACTCTCTGATCTGACCTGTGTGGCATCTGGGGTCTTTTTACTAGAGGATGGTCCTCTGCCTCCTCCATCACCTCATCCTCATGTTGGGGAGGCTTGTACCCAACATATGTGCCAATATTTGCAAAAAAATAGATAATAATAATAAGATAATTGAAACAAAATGTTACAATAATCTACATGTGCATTAAATAAGATATAAAAGTATGCAAATAGATTTATCAAAACATAATGATAATATTACCTCTATCATATGGTGGCTTCGCTATTGTAAATCAGATGTTTGGACATCCTCTCCAATCCATCCCCATGTACGAGTACTCTGCAATATTGAGGACAAGATTGTCTTCGCTAGGCAATAAATCACATACCTCCCTACCGACCGAACAAATGGGAAACTTGTACTGGACCCTCTTGGGAATCCAATACCCCCACATGCACATACACACATCAAACATAGGCCTAGAAAGAAATAGGGGTACTATTGGCCAAGTCGTATGAACCCTCTCAAAAAAAAGTGTAAAAAACTTTGATGTGAACATGAAGAATCTCATCCCATGTAAAACAACATGACAATGATCTAATGCATGACAAAATTGTCTCAAAAACATATCCAACCACCTAATCAATTGGGGTCCCTACAACACAATATCTATGTAATACAACATAGAGAAAATCATGCACTTCCCATCAGAGCTATATTGTGACAGTGTCAAGAGTATAAGACACAGGTACCTAACGTTCTCTCTATCAAATGAACTTATCCACAATTGAAAATCACAAACCTGGAAATCCAAAGAGGAATGAACATCTAGACTAACATATCTATGCACATATGTGATCTAGGTCTCTCCTACAACACCAAGAGGTAACGTAGGGAAATGGGGAAATACTCCCCCTTCCTAGAAAACTACGTGATGAAATAGGCATCCTCCTTTGTGGGATGATACCACAGATCAAGACTGATCATGAAACCCTCTCTCCCATTGTTGTTCCAGAGTCTGTACTTAAGGCTTAGAAAGTACAATGTCTAGGCATCCAAAAGTAAGTAAAGGATAAAAAAAGGGAGAAGAGTCAACCTTCGGGAAAGGAAGCTAAGGCTATTTTCTAGGTTGTCGTTGTCTCGCTTCCAACTGTTCCTGGATGTTTATATCCTGTTCAATTGCGGCCCATGAACGTTAAAGTTCTACCCGGGTGGTGGTTGTTTTAAGTATGGTATCGAAAATGTTTAAAGCAATATGGGTTTGGTCCGATAAGCCGGGTTCAATATTAGGTTGTCTTACAATGGGGACAGTCATAGAGGAACAGGAAAATTAAAGGAGAGTTCGAGGTTTTTGATGCTGTATCAATTTGATCTTATAAAAGAGAATTTTTGAATCCAATATTAAAGATAAAGTGCAAACCAAAGGCCTTTTCCTATAACTGAGTTATATTTTAAATAAATGGTGTGTGAAATGTGAGAAAAACATTAAGCTATCTATAACATGAGGCTCCTATCAAGGGAGAATCTCACTCGGTAAACAGAAGAATAAAATAAGATAAGAAGAAATATGACGAAGCATAAAATATGACAATCTAAAGGGTTCACAGGTCTTGTACCTGCTAATAGTCGATACAGAGGAAAAAATGTAAACGATATAGACAACTAAAAATTGATCACCACAGTAGAGATTTTACTAAATTGCAATGAAACATTCATCAAATATATATAAGCGAAATGAAATTGAATATGAAATCATAGAGGAAACAAACTCATAACACAGTCTTGACGGAATCAAGAGTCTTCGGATTGCTTTGTATTAATTCTCAAAAGGAAATAGTCTCTATTACAATCGACCAAAAAGGTCCATCCCCTTTTCCTTCTTCTAATTACATATTTATACAACTTCTACATGCTAGGATCTCAATCGTCCCAGTAGTTTTTTCGGTTCCAAAAGGAGATTTATGCATTCCAATTCTTTGCCTTTGTCCTCTTTCGGGTGGATGGATCACCTTCCTTTCTTTAAACTTTGGGTTCTAAAAATAGAATGGGCAAACACCTGTCATTATTTGGTGCCCGAAAACTGTCCCTTCCCCTGTTGTGTGCAAGTGACGCACCTCTCCACTAGCTGGGTTATCAACCTGGAAGGTTTCGCTTGGTTGTTTGCCTCGAAGGTGTAACAATCCTTCGCTAACTGTGGCAACATTCCTCCTAGTTGTCGGTCTTTAGTGGTGATAGAACATAACAATACACTTGGCTTTATTAGCCACTTATCCACCTGGACTATATCTGTCTGAGTTACCTGTGTTATTTCAGTATGCTCTCTTTCCTCATTCTCCTTGATGTTGAACAGGTGCTTGGCTATATCCACCTGGTCCAGTGTCCCGGTGCTGCTTTCACTATCAAGAGCCAACAAACTTTCATCTATCTCCCCTAGAGTTTCTTCACAAAAATTTCTCACCTCTTTATCTCGCTCTCTGATCTCTGATATATTTCATTCCCATGCCTTCATCAAGATGTTACCTCTGGTCTGGTCTGGGATGGAGAGCTTGGAACTACTACCCACTTCCTTTTCTGTCGTGGCTATAACAGCCTCTTGGAAAACGACCTGAGCCACCACAACTTCTCTTTCTCTCAAGGAGATATCTTACATCACTTGATCAATGATTTGGTAGAGGTTTTGAATGGTCTCCACCTTAGCAAGTAAATATTGTTGGGTTGCCGACACTCTTCTTTGAATTTCTATGGCTTGGGATTGGAATATCCTGATATCTATCACATGAATTTCAGCGAAATTTAATTTGGCCTGTAATTTCCCTATTAACTCCTCTTGTTGGCTTATCTGTGATTGGCTGGTCTGGGCCGCCTACTGTGTTTGTTCGAGATCATACTTGAGCCGTTCGATTTATTTTTTATCATATCCTCTAGCTTGCTCTATACCTGTCTTCGCCTGATCTCTGGCAGCTGCCTCTGTTGTGGCCAACTTATCCTCCAATGTTTTGATCAAGCGGTTTTTTTCACTTCAACTGTTCTATTAGGGACTCAACATAATAGTTGTTGGTTGTGGAAAAATCCCCCAACGTCCCTGCTATCTGAGTTGAAAATTCCTCTTTTTTGATGGCTCTGCCATCAGCGAGGATTTTAAATTTCTTTGCTACCTTGCCTGCTTCTTGATAAAGTTCTTGTCTCACAATGGCCTTTCTCTTCTTATCAAAGAAAAATTCATTTGGAGGCAACTCTTCCACAATTATAGGCGTTAGTTCCTCGTCGAAAATCCAACCTGCGTCTAGGATCCCCTTTGTGGATTGTAGGGGAGTAACATAAACGATGGGGCTGTCGATCTGCTTGGATGATTTCCATGGGGTAACAACTGAGGCTGGCTTGCTTGGAGGGTTGGGGATTTCGGCTTCTTGTTTCAGGCCTCCAGTTTGTTTATTTTTTTCCTGGTGTTCCTCTTGGTCAAGCCCTAAATATTTGGAGCCCTTGGCCTCCGTTTTCTGTACATCTGCATTCGGCGGTTTCTTACCCTATAAGACTGGGGGAAGGCAGCTTTGTCGATGTTCCTGAAATTTGAAGAAATCAATCCTCTCCTCGGGTGACAAAGTTTGAATCTGACTGAGAACCTCAGCATAGGATCTCGCTCCTCAGAAGACGTCATCATGAGGCGAATGCTCATGTTCATACCTTTTAAGGCCACAACTCGCCATGTGATTTCCCATGATCCTGTGTGGGTCGTGCTTCTTAAACTCAATGTGGACCAATTTAATATCCTCCAAATACACTGCCTCGACTTTTGCATGTCCAAAATCTGATAAAGAATAAGTATTCAAATGAATGGGGAAGGGTGGTCATACCTTCTTTGAAAATCGTTTAAGCTCTTTACTTATGCCACCAATCACAGTTTGCCTAGCAATTTCACGACAAACCAGCCTATCCGGTATGAATAATGGCAAAGCGTAGGGAGGAACATAAGTGTGGAAAACCCTAATGTATGAAAATTCTGCCTCTACGTACCAGTCGGCAACATTGCTCAAGTTGATGGCAATGCTATCTGAAATCCTGAGTGGTGGGTTGCCGAAGATGTAGACATGCATTGGTACCATTACCCAATTGAAAATTTTGTATATGAAATCTATAGCCTTATCTTCCCAGAGTTTTGAGTGGTAGACATGGATAGGCTTAGCCTCAGATGGAGTCCAGCTCCAACTCATTAAAGGGAAAGGCGTCATGAAACAAACAACATCCATGATGTAGGCGGACATAAAAAATGAAGCGGCCTTCAGTAATCCGGCTGGTTAAACTGTCGGATAACAATTTGGCCCAGTCGAAAGAACAACCTTCAGTGATTGTATGAATCAAAGGCACCCATGGGAGGAAAAAATGTGTGGTGTCCTCCTTCCCATACAACCTACATGTCATCATTGCTATATATTTGAATTGTGGTTCCAGGGAAGAGATTGAATAAACTTTGTTACCATCCTCCCTGAACTTTGCGGGTTACGAGACCCAATCTTTGATCAGATCAGACAGGCGTCTACCATATTGCTCGCATTCTTTCTTCTTAAAACCTTCCAAAAACTCGATGTTGTGTGAGAAGTTTGGTGTGGGTTACAATTGGTACATCACCTGCAAATGTTCTTGTCTGAAAGTCCCAATGGTCACCTTCTTCTCGCTGATAATGGTTCTGGTCGGGATATCCACATGATCTAATGCCCATTAGATCATATCATAATATGGAAGGAGTCATGGCCTGGCCACTATCTTATGTATATCTGATTGAATGATGATTTTTTATTTGGTGTCCAAATCGTCCTTCTCATTATCGCTGGAGTTATCTGAACAGTTCACCAATTCAGACTGAAGAACCTCAGAGACATATGACCAGGTTCTGACAGAATCAACACTTTGAGGTGAAGTATCAGAAACAATATCTAAGCCTTGCCCTGAACTCTCAACAATCACCTTGGAATATTTTCGTGGGGCCATGATAGAAGACTCTGACTTAGCTCTCATACAGTAAAAATGTGTATACATACATAAATTAGCCTAGTGAGAAAAACTTCTTTGTGAAAGATAGAAATGAAATTTGAAACAATGAGAGAAAGAACTCTATATCTTGACCATTTAAAACCCCAATGTCCTTACGAACAGAACGGTCAAATCATTTTTTGAGAAATATTTAGAAATAAAAACAAATATCTTCACCTATCACTTCAAATAAATGCTATAAATTTTGAGGGGTTGTGGCACAAGTTGGTGCAAAAAACATTTAAATTTAACCCGTAGACAGTGCGTGCTAATATTTGTATTAATGCAATGATTAATATGGCTTAGCTTCTTTAATCAGGTTTTATTTAAACTTTAATCACCCTTTTCGGCGTTCGTCGTATCGGGGGATTTCACTCCTATCCTTTGAGCCCCTAAAACCCGAGATCGCAATGACGCGATCTAGTTAAGTAAAAATGTGATCCAGATTAAGTGTTTAATTAATATTGTGATTTCGTTAATATCGTGATTTCACGACTCAGGGCTATGAAGGCATAGTTTCTTGGAAGAGTGAATGTCGAGTTGTGAAACCCCGACATTGTTTAACTAAGTTTTAAAACGACTTACCCCTGACACTAACCTGAGTGACTTTGAAACTATCTCACAACTTCGCCTATCGGGGTTATGACGATAAGACTTTTGGGGAGAGTGATCGTCGAGACGTGAAATCTCGACCACACTTAACTAAGGTTTAAGAAAATTTACTCTCGGTGCTAACCTGGGTAAGCTTTCAAGGTTGTTTCGCGACTTCGCGCATCGGGGCTTGGAAACAATGTGACTTGTAACTCCCAAAACGCGATATCCCGAGGTATAGAAAAGTAAAAAAGATCGTTCAATGGTTAAATGGAAATGGCTTAGGAGTACAACGGCCATTGCCACTTCGCATATCGGGACTACTGAGAGTTTTAGTGGGTAAAGGTCATGAAGTAAAAGACAACTTAAAGGACAACCTTTGATTTTAAGAATTACATTTAAACTAGTTGAAAAAGGCGGATCCAACACCCATGATCCTATAAATGGATTAATTGTTATAAAAAAAAAGAGTTCCCCCTAAGGGATGAATCCTACTCACAAAAATTTATGAGGCCAAGATCCATGAAAAGTTTTTTTGTCAGTTGTGAAATAGGGCGAGGGAACAACTCACTCTCCCTCTCCTTGGCCTCCCACTCATGCACAAATGTGTGTGTCTCGACTTGTTGTTATTGTTGTAGTTTCTCCTCCTCCTCCTCTTGTCATGATAATATATGATTCACATACAAATATTGTTAGGAACACACACATATATATATATAGAAAAAATAAATTAAAATTATAAAACAAATACATATATAAATGACGTGTATTTTAAAAAATCTAAAATTAATTGTTTTTTACAAAAAAATCTTAAAATGCAACCGATGCACCGAAAATAGAACATACGCCCCGACAAAGGTGCACTCTATCCGATAAAAAACATCGTCATGAGATTTTGTTACTAATATGCACTAGTGCCACATTTCTTGTCACATAACTAAGTAGTTGTGCGATGCATCCCATAGGACTCTCCGCAACGACTCAATGCTTTTAACCATGTCAGTTCAGTACTTTTAACCACAGAGTTTCATTTTCTTAACAAATATGCACCGGAATGCTAGAATTTGTGGTATGCAAAATACATTGTGCCCTTTGTTAAACTAAAAGCACCAGTGTGTCGGTTTTACCAGAGCACCGAAATGATGTATAGCAGTGCGTTGTATTACTAATGCACTATGAATGGGACCTTACAGAAGAAAAACCATAATGTTTATTTTTCAAAACATGTTTTGGTGTGTACATTTAACGTTTACGCATTGGTGTTCCGTGATTATTGTCACACCCCCATGGATTGTAGTGGTGCATATAGTAATTTGCACAACTCTAATTGATTATTAAAAATTTACCCTGGTGCGTTTGTTGGACTGATGGGTATCGCTAGGTTAAATTGCATTATTGCAGTTGAAGTGGTGTGATGTGTTACTATTAATTCAACAGTTCCACCTTGATAGTGGAGCATCAACATTTTGTTTTGAGGTGCGTTGTAAAGGATAGATCACCAATAATGAGGCATCCAATGAGACGCTCCACTATGCGAAGTCAAGAAATATATGTTTTGGTGCGGTTTTGTAAACATTATCGGTGCATTTGGTTAAAATGTTTGCATTGACACATTAAATTTGATCAATAATTTATTTACTGGTGCCATTAATTAAGTGAAATGTATCGATCCAGGTCGAAGCCAATTATGTTTCAGTTGCAGGGCATTTCAAAGGACACACTGCTTTGTTTTTATAATTTATTGCAGTGCTCTTGCTTGAATGATGTCAGTGTGTACATATACATGAGACACACTAGTGGTGGTTCTCACTATGAATTTATCATAGTATTCACCACTTTGGGGAAAGCTGAAGCATTTAGGTGCACTGTGTGAAATTGGAAAAAACAATTGAAAAAAATGCCAAATTTCAAGCAAAATTGAAATTTTGATTTGATAAAAAATGAAAATAGGAAGGTAACAAACAATTTACCTAGCCTATTATGTCCCAAGGAGACATGGTTTCACCATTGAGAGGAAATTAAAATTAGTGGTAATTTCCAAAATTTCGAAATGTGTGGAATCTACCGTTGGAGTTATCCAAGTCGGTGTAGAGAACCAAAAACAGGGTGTCTTTGGAAGGATGGTGCGCATCGGTATTAGCTTGAGATTTTGGAATCACGGGATACACTGTGATAATGAAAATTCGTTTGTATTTTTTTTGTATCTACCCTATCGTGGTGCACCTAACGATAGTGAGGTGCACCGATGTGTAATGTTCAATGGCACTGGTGTGCTTTATTCGATGTGAATAATTTTTATTAATTAATACAGCAGTGCTTTTGAACATTGATGCATTGATGATTTATTGTTCATGTACACAGTGATGCATATTGACCATAAGGTGACTCGATTAAAAAACCTCAGGTCACCCTCCTCCACTAACAACATATTCTATAAACAAAGACGTTATATAATTTTCGAGGAGATTCCGTAAAAACTCTGCAAGAAGGTGTTCTCCTTATAGTGTACAAATGAATTGTGACTATACAGAATGATAATCATTGTCATTGAGGAATTTCACTACATTTAATAATCCTTGGAATCCCAGTAGTGATATTTCTTGGATAGCTTGTGTTGGATCCCTAGAGGAAAGTGGGATATCCTGAGGGACTATTGATAAAAGAAGGGGATCCAATTCCTTGGGTTGTGTAGGATGATGGGGAGATAAGGTTGTGGATTGGGACTTCCATGGGAGTAAATATTGACTATGAACCTAAGAATTGGGATGTGAGAAGAGAATTAGAGCTAGCCATAGGAATATTTGTTCCTTGTGGATTCCTAGCTTCAACTCAGGGGTGTTCTCTATTGCAAAGAAGTTAAGTGAAACAAAGAGCCTATGGTTGGGTGGAACATCCTTCTTATGTATCCAATTGGTGGATTATTTTCCCATAAAGAAGAGTATACTTGGTTATCCTATGAAATTCAAGGTTATAATACTTTATGTTCTACATATTATTGTTTCTCGTTTGTGCAATTCTATCCTCATAATTTTAATTTGCATATTCATGGCTAAAATTATTATAAATATCCATGCATGTGTTAAGTTTTAAATTGAT
>WSFP011553149.1:0-11254 GCA_009831015.1 Picea engelmannii
GTAGAAGCCTTTAAATGGTCATTTTCTTCATGCATGATTAGAGCCCTTAAATGCTAAGTCTGTAAGTGGGATTTCCCACTCACATCAACAGGAGAGTGCATGAACTACATACTACATCCATTAGCATGTATCAGATGGATCTTAAAGGCATAATTTTTTAGGCTACAAAAGTTTATTTGTAGTACATGGAATTGGTAACTAAATTACAACAAGGTAAGATGCTACAAAAAATAAAAGATTATAGATTGGAAGTTGATGGGATACTACTATACAGGTACACAATTTGTGTACCCATTTCTCATGAATTGAGGAGTGTGATATTGAAAGAGATGCATAATCTGCCTTATGTTGGGCACCCTAGATATCAGAAAATAGTTTTAGCAGTCAAGAGACAATATTATTGGCTAGGCATGAAGAAATAAATTGCAGAGTACATAGATAAATTATTGGAGTGTCAAAGGGTCAAGGCTGAGCATAGACACCCAGATGGGTTTCTACAACCATTACCCATTCCTAAGTGGAAGTGGGAAGTGGTGACAATGGATTTCATCACAGGATTACCCAGAACAAACAAGCAACATGATTCCATCACGGTGGTGGTGGATAAGCTTATGAAAGCTGCCCATTTTATTCCATTGAAGACTATTCACAAGGAAACTGATGTTGTTGATATGTATATGAGGGAAGTATCAAGATTTCATGGAATTCCCAAGACAATTTTGTCTAATAGACACCCAAAGTTTACCTCAAAGTTTTGGAGAGGATTATTCAAGGGGTTCAGAACGAACCTAAACTTCAACACAACTTATCATTCTGAGTCTGATGGAAAAATAGAAAGAGTAAATCAAGTGATAGAAGATATGTTAAGAATGTATGTGATGGAAAAACCATCCATATGGGAAGACTACCTACACTTGGTAGAGTTTTCTTACAAAAATGGGTACCAAGCATCACTGAAGATGATCCCATTTGAGGAACTTTATGGAAGAAAGTGCAAAACCCCAGTAAGCTAGGACAACCAAACTGATAGAATAGTGGTTGGTCCAGAGTTGCTCAAGGAAATGGAAGAGAAATTGATGAATATTAAACAAAATTTAAAGGTTTCCCAAGACAATAAGAAAATCTATTCTGACAAAGGAAGAACCCACAAGGAATTTAAAGTGGGTGATCATGTTTTCTTGAAAGTGAAAGCCAACAAAAGTTCCCTGAAGTTGGGAAAATATTCCAAGTTGGCAACCGAATATTGTGGACCATTTGAAATTCTAGAAAGGATTGGACCAGTATCTTATATGCTTTCATTTCCTGCATGCATGACTACTCATATGTATTTCATGTCTCCTTTCTCAAGAAATATATACCTGATGCTAATCATGTGATTGATTGGAATGTGATTCAGGTGGAAAAATAAGACACTTTATAGGTGCATACGATGTACATACTGGACCAGAAGGACAAGCAACTACAAAATCGAGCCATAAGGCTTGTAAAGGTCCTGTGGACCTGGTACAGAACTGATGATGCAACGTGGGAGCATGAAGATTCTATGCGGACAAAATACCCACATATTTTTGAAGATTTTGAAAATCTTGTTGATGGTGTGTAAATGAGTTGCACTGAGGACAATGAAAAAATAAGGGGAGGGGATTTTAATAACCCAAGGCCAAGCCCCGATTGTAATTATGAATGTAATGGTGTTTTGTAGGCTGGTGAGCCAAGTAATTATAATCTGGTAGAATTATGTGTTTATTAGGCTGGAGAGCCTAGATGCTAAGTCCAATGAACCTAATTTTGTATATGTAATTATGAATATTATTAATAAAAAAACATCGTTGATTGTAGACCAACCACGGAGAAAGAGTTATGGGGGAATAACTCCACTAGGTAGGGAAAGGGATGGGGTTGTGAGTCTAGGAAATAAGGGCTAGATTAGGAGGTAATAGAATAATATATTATTATTCTAAAAGTTGTAAAGAGAATATTAATTTATCCTAAGTTTATTTAGGGAGAGGAACGAGTTCCAAGTGGGGGGAATGTGCTCCTAGAGGGAGCCAAGAGTCATCCAAAACCCATGCATATTTATGGGGGGATGTCCTCATGAATCTGGCAATTATGACCATTTTCACCGTTTAGACACTCTCACCATTTGAAGGGTTCTCACCATTCAGACTAGGCTCACCATTTGTTACCCTGATTGACCAACATACCCAAAAAGCACACATTAATCATGGAACACCATTGTAGAATTCCTGAAACACACTAAACCTATGTGACAAGCTTGAATTGATACCCTCATTGTACCTGTACCTGTGGGTTTCCTGCATATAGTCCTGCCAGTATCATTTCCCCACGTCCAATTTCTATTGCTGCCATCACCATGCCTGTGTGTTGAGGAGTGAGAGTGAAGAAGAAGGTTGTCAATACTGTGAGAAAATATCTCCAGGTGAGAGAGTGTGATGAGGAAGTGAGCTCTCTTAGAGGAAGTCCAATAGTATCTACAAAGCTCTGATATTTCCTGATCCAGCCTGTTGCTGAAGCCCTGGAAAGGGAGGTGTAGCAACTGATGGATGTTGTGACAGTGAAGGTGTACACTCTTGGGGTGGGAAAGGCATGTGGGGAATGCGAGTCTATGATCTGTGGGAGTAAATGGCTCCTTGGAGGAAATCCTTCCTGTTGTACTGTGAAACTTCATGTTGTCCCTGCCTAGCCTAGGATTCCCTTGCCCAGTGGAGCTTAGTCCTAACTCGGGGGTGACCCATTGCTAAGAGTGATGAGAAACGTGGTCCAGGGCTGGGAGGTTCATGGAATGTCTACACACAATTGGTGTACTTCAATTAAAATATAAGTATCATTTCCAAGTTTGGTTGTATGTTGTGTATTTATATATGATGTTATATTTATGGGTTTTCTCAGTGATTACTGCATGTATTCTTTTACTGTTATTTATTCTTTATGCTATGTGATAGTAGAATGTGAGTCATTTGTTAAATTTGTATGTGTTATTGTCGCCTCCACAAGAATATTTATATATATAATGTTTATGTCTGGATAAAATTGCATTATATATATATATGTGTGTGTGTATACTCGAGCATGTTAGTTTTCTAGAGAAGCATGGCCCAACATGGGTGTGCTGGGGATGTTAAAAAGTGGTATAAGAGAAGAAAGATGTTTACTCTATGAATTTGCCCGACCTGTTGGTGGCTAGGGGCATTACATCAACACAAAGAAAGTCCACAAATCTATTGTCAAATCAATTGCAACCTTTTTCGATACAACAGACTATGACCAACCAGAATCCAAGTTTGGTTTTCCCCCCTACCTAGTCGCCAAATGTGCATAGTGTGCAATCGATGAATCCAAAGACCAACTAACAGATTGAGGGAAATAAGAAACAACGAAATAAGAAATGTAAAGGGGATAAAATGGCTTCCAATAATGTTGGCGGGGAAAAATGGTGAAGAATAAGTCAAAGTATTTGTGTAATCTCTGCATTGAAGAACACCCAACTCACCTATTCCCTCAGCTTGCAGAAGCCCAAAAGCTATTTGTGCAACAAAAACCTATTTTGTTGACGAACCCTTTTCCACAAGGGAAAAATATGGCTCAGGCTTCTTCATCCACAAGTGTGGCAGGGGGTAGTCAGGGACCCCCCATTCCTACCAATAACAACCCGATCGTGAAAGCTTACATGATGAATGTAGAAGCCCATTTATCAACTAGGACACCTGAATACAAAATGTCAGACTCTGTAGAGAAGATAAATGAGGCCACTAACCCATCGAATCCTCTCCAAATTGAGAAGGAGGTGGGCGAAAAAATGACTCACATCCCTAAAGGTGTGTTTAAGAAGTCTTACCATAATCCAAATGTGAGGACTGCTTAGAAATACTCTATTGTAGAGGATATGGCACAAACCCCCTGCACGATGTCGAATCTGGAGGTCCTTAAGAGTTTCCCCTCATAGAGAAAATCTTTCTTGTTCGCCTTGGGAGTGACAAAGACTAGTAACCCAAAAGCGATTGTTTTCAATCCAACCGACTTACAACCTCATCTTCCTCACCACATTGCCTTCCAGATAGTAGTGGCTTATACCATGAAATATTTTACACGAAATATTTTTTGTACATTGGTTGATGAGGGTGCCTCGACTTGCGTGATGTTGTTGGTATGTTGGAAGGCCATTGGCCAACCTGAGTTGTCTTCGTCACCTACGTTGCTTATGGATTTTTATGGTCTATCATTTAGAACACACAAAATAATTCTTTCCTTTCCCATGCAGTTAGGAGTTAAAACTGTTTCTGTTGAAGTTGAAGTGGTCTATGCGCCTCTCGACTACAATATTTTGTTAGGAAGAATTTGGACTTATGCAATTCATGTGGTGGTTGCTACAACTTTTCAGGTCTTGTTTTTTCCACATGAGGGTTGGATTGTGACCATCGACGAATTGTCCATCTCTCTTCCTGACCCTTCCTCGGGGGCTTCCACGGTCCCAATGATTGATAATCCACAACCTGGCACTGTGAACCTAGGTGTCGATTTATTTTCGTCATCGATGGGAACTTTGGATTACCCGTTGCCTTCCAATGATTCCAATATTATATCGGTTGTTCCCGACCAACCGAAGGATGCAATTTTGCAAGTGGCATCTTTTAGAATGAGCTAATTTAACAATCCGTGGAATTTACCTTCCCCATCAGTATCGATGGAAGGGATAGGGAATCCTGGAATGGTTACGTACAAAATTTTCCAACAAAACTTAGCTAACCTCGATCTGGTTTCCTCACAGGAGTTAGATCCAATTCTCGAGACTATTTGGGATCAATATTCTCTTGCCTCTCAAGATCCTTTAGTCTTGGTCTTTCCCTATGATGAGGAAATTATTGAGGAAATTACTGGTCCCTATAGACTTTGGGATGATCTACATCATAGATTTCATTTCCTTCTCGAGCTTAGGAGAATAGAGGTAGGTGAATTTGTTTTGACTGTGAATGGAGATAATCCTTGTCCTATAAATCCTCTAGCCATGCATGCAGTTTATGTCGAGGGTAACATAGAAATAATTTCTACAATGATTCCAATCGATATCTCCAAAACCCATGGAATCGTGGAGAATGTTTTCTTCGTAGAAGATTTCTCCCCCGAAGATATTCTAAATTAAACTGAATTATTCAAAGAGTTCTCCGACATTTTTTCTTGGTCTTACGAGGAAATTCCAGGCATCGACCCATGAATTGTCGAGCATGAAATCATGACTTCTCCTGATGCCAGACCAGTTCAACAGAAGCTTCATCTGGTCAATCCTAAAAAATAAACAACAATCAAGGCAGAAGTAGAAAAAATTCTCAAAGCCATTTTTATCTACCATGTACGATTAACGAAATGGATGTCAAACCCAGTTTCGGTTAACAAGAAATAAGGCATGATTCACGTTTGTATGGAATTTTGTGATTTGAATAAGGCCTTCTCAAAAGACAATTTCCCTACCATATTTATCAATCAAATTGTTGATGAATGTGCAGGCTGCAAAGTATTTTCATTCATGCACGGTTTTTCAGGATACAATCAGATTCAAATCAAACCCGAGGACCACCATAAAACAACTTTTATTTATCCTTGGGGTACCTTCACATATCATAAGATGCCTTTTGTCCTAAAGAATGTTGGAGCTACCTTTCAGCGAGCCATGTTGTTCTCTTTTCACGACCTCAAACATATATTTGAGGCATACCTCGATGATCTAGCATCACGTTCTCACAAGAGATCAGATCATCCCTCCCATCTACGACCAATATTTGAGAGATGTCACTACTATTGGATTCGCTTGAATCCTAACAAGTGCAGTTTCTAAGTGACATAAGTTCATCTTTTAGGCTTTATTGTATCAACAATAGGGATCATGGTTGATCCTCTCAAGGTTGAGGTGATAGTTCAATTACCTCCCCCGTGCACGATACCCCAACTTCAGAGCTCAGAAGGGAAAGAAAATTTTCTTCTGTGTTTTTTTCGTGAATTACACCAAGATCACTAAAGGGTTTATGTGTATTTTGAAAAAAAGGGTCCCATTCTATTGGGATGAAGTTTCTCTACTCTCCTTTGAAGTGTTGAAATGTTCCCTGATGTATGCCCCTCTGCTCCGACCTCCTGATTATAACAAATATTTCTTGTTGTATTTGGATGCTACAGAGTCGAGCATCGACATGGTCTTGGTTCAATAAGATGATATGCTTGAAGAAAACATTATATATTACCTTAGTCGAGGCCTGGTTAGACTGAAACTCAACTACTCTCACATTGAGAAACTTGCTTTGGTGGCTGTCCAATGGTTCCGTCACTACATTTTGTTTCACAACACCACCATCATTGTCGTCGTTAACCCTTTCCAATATCTATTAACACGACGAGTCATTGGTGGAAAGATCAGTAGATGGATAGTCATATTTCAGGTATTTGACTTGGATTTTGTTTATGCAAAATCCAAAAAGTCATTAGTCTTTGCCAAACTCATTTCAAAACTTCCGGTCGATTCTAGTGATATCATGCATGTTGGCCCTCGACCAAGTTTTGAGGAAACTTTGGTCAGGTTTGGACCACATTTTGGACTTTGACACGAAGGTCGAAGATGGAGATCCATGGTAGAGCCGATATCGTGGATCTCATTTGTTTTGCGAGCTATGTGGACCCAATGAGGGGTTCCTTAGGGTTTTTGTAATGGGTTATGGGATGTCGGCCCATGGGTTTGCCCATGATTAGGCCTTATTGTAAAAGTATAAATAAGTAAGATTTTAAGGTAGAAGAGGAGAAGTGATGTAAGAGATAGAGACAAGAAGTGAAGTCTTGGAAGCTAAGTGAAAGTAGTTTTGAGTTTCTTTGTGCAACAAAATGCGTATGTTCTTAATAGAGGAGTTGGCTCTGTGCCTTGACCTAGTTTTGGGAAGGAGGATCTCGTGCACAGTACACAGATCTCCTGTCTGATGTGAAGCTTGGCTCTGTGGCTTAGTGCACAAGAGAAGATGAATGTAGGAGATTAAAGAATAATAAAGAAGACGAATCAGTTGGTGGACGTAGCCCCAAACTGGAGTGAACCACGTATATCTTGTGTCTTTGGTTTGATTTTTGCTTTGTTGGTTATGTTATGAATATGCTCAGTGCTTTTCTTATTATGTATGTTACATAGATCTGTTGATTCTTAGTTCTTAGTTGTGACTCAAAATAAATGAATGTTAGATCTAACTCAGTGCTATGTTCTAAATTATTGAAGTATCTTCATTATTACTGTGTTGATCTATCTTAGGGTTTGTTCTGCGATGTTAATAAATAAAATGAACTAATGCATATCATCTTCTAAGTGTTGCTAGAGTGATCTGCGAAGTGTTATTATCACATATTTGTTTCCTAGCTTGGTTATAGACATCTGAGTCCTGTAATAACCACCCCTGCTTCTACCTCGGGTGAGACTTTCCCTACTCATAGGTGTTGTTGAAAGGGTCGATATTTAGGGTTTTGTTGGTGCATTGTTGAAGCGTTGAACCTTGGGTTTTCCCCTGTCCAAACAAATGGTTCCATTGTCGCGACCTGAAACTATGATTGCTGGGAAATGAAGTAAAGAAAAGAGAATCTCTGTGTGTAGATCCATTGTTGTAGTGTGCAGTACTCTACTTGACTTGCGATGTTTTTTGCTAAGAAAGAAATCTGATATGAAGAAAATAGGTAATATCTTAAAAGAGGTAAATCTTTGTACTTTGATAAAAGTAAGATAGGTGAATTTGTTTTTGTTTCAAAAGCATGAATTTAAGTCTGTTTAATAGATTTTTTCCTAGTCTGAAAGCTAGGGTGAAGTTGGAAGAAAGAGTTGATCTAAGTAAAGATAATAGAAATGAAGAAAGATATGTTATTCCTATGCATAGAAAAAAAAATGGACTAATTAGTGGATGCAAGAACCTAGAAAGAATCTTTGCAGATTGCAGGTCCAACACTGTGATCCCAGTGCCCAGTATATGAGAGGTTGGGGAACATACAAGAGAAAGAGAGGATTGACACTATGTGATAACTGCAGAAGAATGGGACATATTGCTAAGCAATGCCCTGATACAGGTCCTATTTGTATTTGTTATAAAATTGTTGGTCATGAGGTTGAGGATTGTCCAAAGGTGATTTATAAAGTTGAAAGGATGAACATAAGACAAGAAAAATATGAAGGAAGTCAAGAGACTAAGAGCATGTTAGGGAATCACAAAGAAAAAGAATAAAAAAAAGTTTGGACTACATTAGTACAGTTGAAAGAAATGATGGATGTCCACAAAGATGTCAGTTTACCAGAGATCCTGAAAGTAAAACAATGCATAAGTGAAAGAATAGAAGACTTCGACATAGATTTTGTCTTGGATGAAGAAACAAAAGTGAATATTATGACATAAGAAACTTGGGAAATTTTGGGAAAGTCTACTGTGGCACCTTCATTAGGAAGGATATGCTTGTTTAAAGGAAAGATGATAACCCTATGTGGAAGAGTTACTCATATACCTATTATTGTTCATGGAACATCGACAGAAGAGGAATTTGAAGTCATTAAGTTTGTTTAGAACAATGCCCCTTTCCCAATTTTGTTAGGAAAGACTCGGATTAAGAAGGACCAAATTAGAAGGAAAGCATAGGAAGAAGTTATAGAAAAGAAAAATAAATAACTAAGGGATTTCGTAGCTAGAAAAATAGACTGATTAATAGAATAATGAGAAGATAAGTCGAAGCAACAGAGGGAAAGAGAAGTAGCTATCAAAGTTAAAAGAACGCAAGAAGGTTTGAAGGACCTATCCATGAAATAAAGAAGAATAACCACCCTGAAATTAATAGGAGACAAGATATTAACCTCAAACCCTTTGAGAGCACATTAGCAGTGCGAAGCCACTATGCTAGGAGAGGATAAGAATAAGAATGGAAAGATGAATTCAAAAATAGTTAGAGAAACTCAGATTACATGAAAGTAGGAAAGGAAGATCAATAAAAAGAAATACAAGTTGGAAAAGCTACAGTAAGCTACAGAGAATAGATGGAAGACTTCACAGATTGGATCCTCATAGGAGGTAGGTTTTCAGTATTTGACCTCGCCAGAACAATAGAACCATGTAGAATGGGACTTCACCTTGGCAAAGCTATATGACCATTGGAGGCGCCCCACCCATCAGATTGATGCTCCAGAATGACGTGAAAATGAATTTATGATATTTTAGACATTGAGAACGTACCATAATGAACATATTCACATTTATGGAAGCATTCCTTCCCGTTGGAAGAACCCGTTACGACGCTCACTTATTTAACCCGTCGGACGATGTGCTGGGACCAATTTTTTCCATCCATGATTATCAAATTCAAGAAGAGAATTGATTGTGCATCGAGTTGTGTTATTTGAAGCTAGACATCACCATCCCTTTGTCTACCCCGCTTATCCGTTCACCTACCCCGGCCTACTTGTTTAACAGTGAGAATGTCAGGTGAACGCACTGAGTTAGAGAATTCCATCGAGGAGGTTCTTAATAATTTAATGGTTGATAGAGATATGTTTGAAGGTTTCCAAGAATCATCAACTAGGGGACTGCATGCTTCCCCTCTGATTGGACAACGTTCAGGCTGTGTCAACCCTGTGACTGAGTAGTGAAGTAAGCATCACGATGATATAGATAATGTGAATCAGATTTTGTTGATCTAACTAGACTATATTCCACCATTGGTTGGCACGGTTAAATGTGACAACATCCCATGAGACTATGAGTACACTTTGATCATTGCGTACATTCTAAGGTGAATATGCGTAGTTGGGAGCTAGTTGGGACAAATCCCACTACTGAAGAACAACGAATTCAACCTTGGAGATAGAAAGAACTATGCTATGCTCCCACCCCACCAATACTTTACGAAGACAAATGGGAAGAAGCCTTACCGGGTCTCCCAGCCATGGATTAAGGAGCTGGCACAGTCCACTGTGCTAAATGTGATGAAGATTCTCCATTTCGTTCGTCAGTAGGAGGTTAATGCTTGCGTTAAACTCCTCTTGTCGTGATACCATGGCGGATACCTATGGCTCAACTGATGGATTACTATGGATCCAATGTAGATTCACTTGATTAAAGGATTAAGCATGAAGGGACCTGACCCTCAATAGTTATACCTAGGGAAGGCCTCAGATCGCTCCCTGGCACAATGCATCAAGGAAGCATAAGACAAAGTTGAAAAAGGAAAGAGAGGCTACACGGTAGCCTCAATCCAATATGGGATAGTGCACCTCGCTTTCCAACTTATAGATGGAAAGCTCCTAAGAAATAACCACCCCACATAGGTCACCGGGTTATGTGGTGGACCTTGTAGGAAAATGTGTGGAGGGCATGCAAATGAATTGGGCAAGTTACCTCGTCAATGAAATCGAGAAGGAATGTCATGAATATAAGGATTAGGGATATGAGTTCCACTTCAGCTAGATGATCATATTGATCGCATTTGTCGCCTGGAAAATGCCTAAGGGAACCACCTTTCCGGAGATTAAACCGTCGGATTCGTTGCCCACTAGGTTCTCTACCTTGTGGTACACCAACGACATGTCGAAGAAATGGTAGTTGAACACTGTGTTCCATGCATATTATCAACAACTGGAGGTTTCCATTGAATCATTTCCATGCATGACACTGCACACCCTGCACCAGTACAGACCACTAGCTAAGTTCCACGCAAATCGACATTTTGTCTATATCATTGCACGCAGAGATGAGAGAAAGGAAGAGTTATAGTAATATTACAAATTGACAGATGAGGACATGGAGTAGATCACCAAGGTATGGATGGAGGAGTTTCTTGTACCGATCAATGATGTAGAACTCTCCGACACTACCATTATTGGAAGCCCCTTGGTCACCTGGGTCGAGCATGTCGGATAGTCTAGCAGGATGAAGAAGAAGAATAAGAAGGAAGACATATAGAATAGAGATACCTATGAGGATGACGATGCCTCTAAAGAAAATGGATCTGGCTCACCCACAGGAGGAGGAGGAGGAGAAGACCAAGCAGATGGATAGGGAGGAGGGTGTTAAGGTCCTAACCCGCACATAGGTAGATCAATGTATTCTGATGTAATAAAGGTCAATATTAATAAGGCCTTTCAATAAAATAGAATAAGGCGGATGTAAGAAGACCTAATAGAAGATTCTGCTTCTAGAAGGATCTTCCTCTAGATGCTTCTCTTAATAGACATATTTAGTATAAATAAGGG
>WSFP011553159.1:0-11254 GCA_009831015.1 Picea engelmannii
CCCAAACTCACAAGACCATACATCAACCATCTACAAGCATATGCGACAAATGTATCCCAATATGTGATTCTAACAAAGAACCATAACAACCATAGACTAGATACTAGGGATATGTATGTACCATACAACCAATAGTCCCTCCACGGAAAATTCTCAATCTCCCATGACCATATCCCACATTATCACCAACATCCAAATACAAACAAGCATATAACATACCTTTTGATCCTATAGATAGATTTATCGTCCTGACTACTGTCAAACTTCCTACAACCTCACCTCAGCTTCTGCAACCTAAATCATACTTCATCCTTGAGCTCTAGTAGTTCCTTGCATGACAAAGGAGACTATATCACAAGGCCTCACGTGACAGTATATAGGCAACTTGTGGGGATGCCTCGCAGGACATTTAATCCCTAACCTGTGGGGATGACCCTAAACAGGGTTTTTCACGACTTTCCCATTCTCGTTTGCAATTGTGAAACTTTTCTGTCACTCTTCCTTCGCTACCATAGACTTGTGCAACTTCAGATGTATCAATGAGTACCTACAATAAAAATTTCACAAGATAGATATTCAATGTGCTCAATAGGTGCTAATGGGAGTCTCCTTCTCTCTTATTTATACTCTCCAAGAGCCTTCCTTTAGGGGTCATCTTCTAACTTTTTTACACAACTTCCCTCTTTTAGGGATAACCCACTTTCTTTTTGCAACTACTTACCCATAATTAGTAAATTCACAATTTTTTGTTGCAACTAATTTATTTTTAATCATTTTCTTATTTCAACAACTTTACCCATAATTAACTTCTAGTTGCAACCACTTTGACTAGTAAACTTCTTGACGACTTTCTAGGAGCTTCTAGAACTTTTGACCTTTTAGGGGCTTCTAGATAACTCATGAGGGTCCTCCAACTTCACAAAACCATATCTCCTCAATCGTGAGGAACCATGTGACATACCGCATATCACCGGAAACAAAACGACATGTACTATCCAACTATGATAGTCTTACTTGTAAATTCATTGATATTCATGTATTTATTCCTCATACAAACTTGGGTTCCTTAACCACACCTCTAGGGCTACCGAAATTTTCTATCGGACTTGCTTCAAGGATTTGCATCAATATCTAAGGGTTGAAATCAATCTATAAGATCAATCTCCGAGGGTTGACGTCAATGATAACTAACTTTCCAAACCGAGTTTCCAACACTACCTATATGTCTACCCCAAGTATTGGTGAAAAATAGATTCGTTTTGGGATTGATTCGACAAAGGGAGACCTGAGCCTGGACACTTGGAAGGATTGTCTCTTGTACCAAATAGCCATAATTGTGAAATTTTGTATCTTCATGTTGTAGTATTTCTCACCAGATTCCTAATTCCTTTCGGTTGGTGCAAATCAGTCTCATGATGAATGAGATATGGCCCTAGAAAGGTCATGGGAAAGTGCTGGTTGGAGGGATGATTTGGGGAAAATTGTGAAATTTAATATAAATTATGTACTCAATACAAAAAATAATTGCTATATAGAGGCTTGCATGGTTGTATCTAAAATGGGTTTCTTTCAGTTTTCAAAAATTTGGTCTTGGAGGTCTCCAATTAGGCCCCCTTTCGGCACTTGATTCTGAGGCCAAATTGGGTTCCTTGACACACTTGAAGGTTTACTAAATATGTACACTAAATTTTTGAATAATGTGGTTATAGATTAATTATACACTTTTATGTAGTCATTTGGACTGTTTCTGAGTAAAAATATGCCTCCAGATGAAGAAGCTATGCAATTAAAATATCCAATAACCCTTACGGAGGAAAATGAATCTTAATATATAGTTAGAACTATATAATATTTATATATACATTTTTTCGAATATATATATATATATATATATATATATATATATATAGTAAATAAAAGTAAACAAAAAAATAAAAAAAAAAATATATATAGTCAAACTATATAATAAAATAAACCTACCATATAATTAACACCCCTCCCCCCCATAACACATATAAAAGAAATGAAATAACATGATCGATGATGACATAGGGGGCGACACAAATTCCTTTCTCCTCTCTTTGTATTTTTCAAGTGGTCTAATGGTGGAGGTAGTTCATAGATGAAAAATGATGAAACATGCCCCTAAAGGTGGAACAAAGGTATTTTATGTGTAGAGAAGTGGGAGGGGTGGGGCCATAGGAGTGGTTACTGGGTGGACACTTGCACATGCGGCCAGTGGAAGGAGGGAGTGATCAGACCAACTTTGATTTTTGTTTTGAATTTGGGGTTTAAACTATAGACAAGGAGGGGGGGCGTGGGTTCACTACTACATATTGAAAAATTTGCAACAACTACTTGCAATGAAATTACCCTTTCGTAAAAAAATTGAAGATAACGAGTTGAATTTTTCAATTTTTTTATAAATCCAACCCACGTTCGTCGCTCTTGAGAAGAAATGAGTTGTACGTCTTAAGAGCGGCGAATGTGAAGATAGTGGACTCCCATATCTCTTGCGACATCCTTTTTTTATCGTCCCAAGATTGATGATCCA
Organism: Picea engelmannii; assembly: GCA_009831015.1. Taxonomy (NCBI): domain Eukaryota; kingdom Viridiplantae; phylum Streptophyta; class Pinopsida; order Pinales; family Pinaceae; genus Picea; species Picea engelmannii. Next base: position 2,555 of record WSFP011553159.1, read on the forward strand.
ATGATGACCATTACACTGTTCAAACAATCACCCAACTATTTGACAAAGTCAACATTGACTTGGTCAACGTTCGTCGCAAGAGTGACAATCCAATGATGATCATTACACTGTTCAAACAGTCACCCAACTATTTGACAAAGTCAACATTGACTTGGTCAACGTTCATCTCTCTTGCGACGAAAAAAAATAAATATAAATATTTTGCAAATTATAGATGTTGCGACAATCTTGCTATAACAACGATGATGAATTAGTATGCACACTTTTACCACTTTTTACCACAATATATATTCTTTTAACTTATTCAACATTGTTAATCAATTCATCATCAATGTAGTATCTATGAATGCATTCAATATTTCATAAGAAAAGGCAGTTGCTAGGCAACTGTGTTCTTCACTGCAAGACGATCCTGCAAAGTCTAAAACTTCTTCTCAGTGAATGTCTTGGTGAATATGTCAGCAGTCTATTCAGAGGAAGGACAGAACTGCAAATCAATGATCCTGTCATGCACTAAATCTCTGATGAAATGCATGTGGACCTCAATGTGTTTGTTTTTTTGTCATTGTACTGGATCTCTGCAAAATCTCAGTGTACTCTGTTTGTCGCACCATATGATAGCCAGACAGTGAAACTAGATACCAAGCTCGGTAAGGAAGTGTTGAAGCCAAAGTGTTTGAATGACACAGTTGACTACTCCTCTGTACTCGGCCTCTGTGGAAGATAAAGCAATGGTTGATTGCTTCTTACTTGACCAACAAATTGGGCCTGACCCCAAATTGAGAGTGTACCTGGACATAGACTTGCGATCTATGCTATCACCAACCCAATCAGAATCTGTGAAGCCTATGAGATATAATGCAAAACCAGCTGCATAGTGAATCCCATAACTCATGGTGCTTTGAACATATCTGAGGATGTGCTTGGCATCCTTCCAGTGTAGATCATGGGTTTCCTGCATGTATCTAGAAACGTCTCCTACCGCATATGAGATATCTGGACGGATGTGGGTGAGATACAAAAGACTTCCCACCAGCTGTCGATACAAAGTGTTGTCCACTAATGGTGTATCTCGCCATCCTCAAGTCCGATCCTAGATAAGAAGGTTGTAGGTGCAACTTACAGTCTGTCATGTGGGATCTATCCAGAAGATCCCTGACATACTTAGCCTAAGAAAGTTTGATGCGAAAAGAATCTTGACTGATCTCAAGACCAAGAAAGAAGTGTAGTGGACCCATCTCCCTCATAGAGAACCTGTCATGAAAAATATCTTTGACCAAAGAAATTGTTGAAGCAGAGCTACCGATGATCAAAAGATCATCAACATAGAGTACTAATATCATCACAGAGTCAGTAGTCCTCAACATGTAAACATTGGAATCATATTTACATCTAACAAAATCATGTGAAAGTAAGTAAGAATCCATATTTGCATACCATGCTCTAGGTTCCTTCTTGAGGCCATAGAGAGACTTATTCAGTCTGCATACTAAAGATGAGTTCTGAATGAAACCTTATGGCTGCTCCATGTAGATATTCTCTAAAAGGTCACCATGAAGAAAAGAATTCTTCACATCCATCTGGTGAAATTTCCATCTTTTGGATACTGCAATGGATAGAGCTAAGAGAATGGAGTTCATATTTTCTATAGGAGCAAATGTCTCATCATAATCTATCCCATGAATATGTTGAAATCATTTTGCAACTAATCCGACTTTGTACCTTCTCACCTGACCATCTATTGCTCTCTTGGTCCTGTAGACCCATTTTCATCTGACAAGTTTCCTCCTTGGTGTAAGTGGAATTAGATCCCAAGTCTGATTCTCTAGGAGAGATTCATTCTTCTCCTGCATGGCTTCTTTCCATAGTGGATTGCCAACAACCTCACTGTAGGTATGTGGGTTAGAAGCTTGAACCATATAACAATGCATGGGCATCGTTGGTTCAGAAGCTGAAAATACATGAGAAGGATCCACATGCTAAGATCGAGTCCTCCTCAAATCCAATGGATCCCCTATGAGGTTTCCTGCTTCCTAAAGTGTGGACTGTGCCCACTTAGGAATTTGCTGAAGCTCTGACGCTGCCTCCTCATTTGGTTGTACTACATGCTCATCTGCATGTACATAATCCTCTGAATATGTGTATGAATATATAGAATCTGAGTGTGTGGAATCATCATCTTTGATGTCTTGAACTAATGGAAGCACAAGAGTCTTTGCATGTTGCACTGGAGGTGCATGGAAAGGACTCTCCTCAAACTGAACAGTGCACTCAATGATGAGCCGGTTTGTAGAGGGATCAATCAATCTGTATCGCTTCACATCATCTGTATATCCCACAAAGATGCAAGGTGTGCTTTGTGGATCTAATAATTTCCTCTTTTCAAAAGGAATATGGGCCCATGCTCTAGATCCAAAGATGCGGAAGTGTGTGACATCTGGTTTGTCACATGTCCAAGCCTCAAAAGGTGTCCTATCCTCAACATATTTGTGAGGTGATTTGTTCTGTATGTAAGTAGCACAGTTAAGTGCCTCGGCCCAAAGCTTGGAAGGAAGTGATCTTGCATGCAACATGTAACTGGTCATCTCCTTGAGAGACCTGTTCTTTCTTTCAACAACTCCATTCTGTTGTGGAGTGTATGGAACTGTCTGCTACAACTAGATACCAGCTTCATGACAAAGATTCTGAACATATTTGTTGATATACTCCCCCCCATTGTCTGTACGGAGGATCTTGATTTTCTTCTTAGTTTGTGTCTCTACTAGAGCTTTGAAGTCTTTGAGATACTCAAAAAATTCATACTTTTGTCTGGGAAAATAAACCCAAGTATAGCATGAGTAATCATCAATAAATGTAAGAACATACCTTGCTTTGTTGATGGATGGATGTGGAAATGGACCCATGAGATCACTATGAACAATATCCAAGGAAGAGAAGGCTCTCCTTGCCTTTCCCTTTTCAAACTTCTCTTCAGGATGCTTCCAAGAATGCATCCTTTGCAAACCCCTTCAGAAAAGTGAATGTCTAGCAAGCCTTTGACCATTCCTTGCTTGGAATGTCGTTTCATGTCCCTAAAGTTTAAATGACCAAATATCTCATGCCATACTCTACCACTATCATTAGCATGTGTAAGTAGCAAAGATGAGTCATATTCAGTAAACTTAGTGAACTTATACAACCTTGATTTGTGATCTACCTCACCAACTGCAATAATGGAACTGTCATGCATGTCAAGTACAGTAATTGAATCTGATGTAAATTCAACCCTTTTACCTGTTTGAGTGATCTGATAAACTAAGAGTGGGTTTATAGAAAGCTTTGGAACATATAAGACATTCTCAAAACTTCCATTTGGGAGTTCCACTCTTCCCTCTCCTGCAACCGCTATTGGAGTATCATCCCCCATGAGAATAGGAGGTCCAAAGCATGAACTCAAAGAAGTAAAAAATTCCTCTTTAGCTGCCATATGATGTGATGCACCCGAATCTATAATCCATGAATAAGATGAGTAATTAATTGCAACTAGAGCATGATGATTACCTTTCTTAGCCGCATGGTCTTCTTCCTTCTTCTTCTTGGCTCCTTCAGGAATTAAGTCTCCAAGGTTATTCCTTTGAAGTACCTATGTCATAAGATCGATCTGCTTCTTCATGCATGTGGATTCTTCATGATTCAGTTTATTGCAATATGTGCACTACTTTCCCTTCTTCTTCTTCCCTTTGGAATTTGAAGAATCTTTGGAAACTGAAGAATCCTTGAAGGGTTTGGAATATCCCTCCTTTTTTTACTCTGGATGTAATAACTCATTTCGTTTCTGCTTCGATTTTTGATTGTATGAACCTTTTCCATCATGCATGATGAGTGCATGTGCTTTGGGATCTTTCATGAGTCCCATTTGTATGAGTTTTTTCTTCTCTTGTGTAAGATACTCAATGAATTGAGCCAACGTAGGCATTTTCCAATTTGTTCCAAAAAGACACCTGCCAGAATGGAAATTGGAGACATATACAATGTATTTTGGTCCTAGCTTGGCCAAGATTGTTAGAATAAGTTGTTTCTCTTGTGTAGACTTATCAATACCACATTCACCCAAGATTAATAACAAAGATTTAAATTTAGTAAAAAAATCTTGTACATTATCAAAACTTTAGGGTCTAAGGTATTCAACTCTACCTCAAGAATATGACCTTGCATATCATCCTGCTTTCCAAAGAATCCTTCCAAGGTGGTCCAAATCTCGTTTGGAGTCTTGCATGTGGCAACATGAAACCACAAATCAGTGGAGATTAACTCAAGAAGTATTCATGTGGCCTCATCCTTACAATTCACCCATCTCATCTTCTCAATCGTTGATGTCGGTTATGTTTCTGTCGCCATCATCAAATTATATAGTCCTTTTCTTTTGAGTTGGAATGTTGCCTTGGGATTCCAATCAAATCAATTGTATGGTGTGAGGATTACCACCAAGTTTGACTATATAATAGTTGTCATATCCATCTCTCCCACTATTTTTAAGAACCCCTAAAAATTTACTCTCAATCTACAAGTGAAAAATTAAGAAATCATGATAGAAATGGCACTTTAAGTGAAAATCCGTATCAGTTTCAAGAGATCATCTTGTGACTTACTTTCTGAGAAAACGATGAGGAATCTCTCAAAACGGTTGAAAAATCACTTCCAAAATGGGTCGATTTACTTCTCATGTGGGTCGTTTCCTCAAAAAATTAATATTTTTGGGAGCAATCACTATAGAAAGGTACGACCACATATTTGTATCAGTTTCAGGAGGGTATGTTTCAACTTACTTTCTGAGCAAACGATGAAGAATCTCGTCAAACGGTTGAACAACCACTTCCAAAATGGGTCAATTTACTTTCCTCGCGGGTTGTTTCCTCAAAAAAGTAATATTTTGGGAGGAATAACTGCTGAAAGGTACGACCACGGATTTAGCTCGCCGAAACCCTGATTTTCTTTATTCTTTGGCTTGTTTGGCTTGCTCCAAGTAGCATAGCTTTGATACCATGTCAGTGTTTCATGGAAACCTGCATAGAAGATCTAACTAAAGAAAGTACAAACAAAACTTATCAAGAAAGAAAGAGAGATTCAAGATGGAAGAATGAGAAAATATATTAACACTACTCCAATGAGCTAATGATTGATACATAGATCATGATCAATATGATACAATGAATGAGTGGAATACACTCATATATAGGGCAAAGCATTCCATAATTAAGAAAAACAATCAAGCAATTAGCTTTCCTTAGGAATGCATGCATGCATAATAGTGGCGGTAGAAATAGAAAGTCTAAAATAGAACTAGTTAGTTAACTCCCACTAAACTAGTGTGTTGAAAATAGAAATTTATCCAACACATATTATATATTATGGACAACATGCTTCAAAAACAGAGTGTTTGCAATGTCTTATCAGTATATATCGAACCGATCAAGTAACAAAAAGGGTTCCTTGAAAGGTTCTTCGTCATATTCCCATAATTCCATGTTTGCAATGATTGTTTAGGTGTGAAAGCATATCACAATTTATGGATTACCATGCACATAACAAAAGTGGATATGGTGTTCTTTGAAATCCTATCGATGGTTATGCAATTAGGGAAATTGAGGGGAAATGGAAAGATATCAAAGATGAACCTTGTAATGTTAGGCTTTCATTGGCAGCTGACGGTGTTAATCCATTTAGAGAGCTTAGGACTATTTACTCAGTGTGGCCTATTTTTGTTATCAACAATAACATTTCTCCTTGGATGTCAATAAAGAGGGAGCACATAATGTTGACAATGATTGTTCTAGGTATTTGTTTACATTAGTTTTTTTAATGTAACATTTTCATTTGTTTCATTTTTTGCATAAAATATTTTGTTTATTTATTTACTTATATATACATATCATGTTAGTAATTATGTTTAATTTCAAACAATTAGGTAAGTACCAAGTTAAAGATATGAATTTATATAACGAGCCTCTTATCAACGAGATACTAAAGTTATGCATTGGCATCACTATGTATGACATCTGTAAACCAATCGGGGTGAAGAAATTTAAATTCTGTGGAATACTTTTATTGACAATTCATGATGCCCCAAGACTAACACATTTTTGTGGTATGTAGAATTCTATTTCTCATCGTATAATTGACATTAATCCATCTGTTGCGGGTCTTCAAACAAAGGGTAAATTTGCATGTCTAGTTTGTGGTCCTAAGATGAAGTATCACCATTCAAAATTTTTGGGAAAGGTGGTGTTTGATGAGTATAGGCACCTCCTCCCTAAAAACCATAGGCATCGTACTACTGTAAAACATATTTTCAATGGGAAAGAAGAGACTGGTTTAAAACCATGAAGAATGATACCTCACCTATGGAGGTTGGAATATAATAGAAATCATCAAGGTATGCAATTTCTTTATGTATCGTATACGTAATGTTTTGAATTTTTATTTTAATCATTGAATTTATTTTACCATATTTGATAATTATTGTTGTGATTTCTTTTATGCTTCATGAAGGCCGTCATCATGAAGGTATTAATAATGGGTTTTCACGAGGAATGAAATATTATCCCACTCAATTCATTTGGTTTCCCTACTACGAGGAGCTAAAAATAGCTCATTTGTTTGATATAATGTGTATTGAGAAGAATGTGACGTAAACTTTATGGTGAATCATAGATGGTAGGAGGGATAAAGAAAAAATTGTCAAAATTTGTACTGACATTTAGGAAGCCAATCATGCAATGTGAAATGTGATCCGATCAAACAGTGATGGAGACCAAAATAACTCTCCATGGTTATTAACATAGCAACAAAGCAACGATGTAAAAGAGGTCATTCAAAGAATTAAATTTCCCACAGGTTTTGCTTCAAACATAAATAATATCTTAACAAAGTAAGGTGATTTGGGTGGGGTAAAAACACATGATTGGCATACCTTCATTAATGTGACAATTTTGGTATACATATTTATATATTGGCCTTATACATCTTTTAAGTTTTTTATTTTTTTGGTCTACTTCGATTGAAACAAATAACGATTCATTTTTTTTTTTGTTACAGTATGTTCTATCGATAAAATTCTTTGAACTGATTGTTGTGTTCCCTAAAAAACAAGCAGATTCTACACATATTGGTTTCCCTCTGACTGGAGATTATATTACATGTTCATCCCCTTCTTTCCACTATGGGTACAAAGCTAGATTGTTTGTTCAATGTTGTTACTAGTTTGCTATGGAAAAACAATTAAAACTATGTGCAAATTTAGGCTTCATGTATCTTGGTTTCCTGCAAAATTCAGGGTCATACGACAATCTTTATTTACTTCTTTCAATAGTTGTTTTATCTTGCATATGAGTTCTTTGTTTTCACTATCATGTGACAAAATCATCCTTACTCTTATGAGTATGTTTTGACTCTGATTTCATATTTGAAGCGTGAGTGTGCCAATAACTTGGTATTTGACATGACAATTTTATAAAGACGAGGATTTACAACTTAATTATAAAAACTTTAGTCACAACTATGCATTAGCTAACTCTGTTTTATAGAGTATCTTTAGATAATTTGAAATTTTTTTGTTGCAATGTTGGGCTGTTATATAATAGTTTCTCATGAGGGTCATTATAAGAGGTATTAAACCTAGGTTGGTGCAATAGTGAAAAAGAAAATTGGAAAATTGGGGCTTGCAAAAGAATTCTTATTTTTGAGTAATAAAAGCAATAAATTCAATTCTATCTATAGAGAATCAAGATGCATATCAGATCAAGGCACCCAAATTAAGATAATATCATATATTTTTGGTGAAATTGAAAGAATTGGAAGATTTCAAAGTTGATAAAAGTGCATGTTTACAACTAGAAAGGATAAAAGAAATATATTTTATTTTCTTACAAAGGCATTTCCCAACTTTCTATAAGCGTTTTAGGGTAGTTACATTCAAGGTTGCTCTCTTTACCACTCTTTCATGTCATGAAGGCTTTTTCCAAACACAATGGTACTATTCATGGGCACACTTTGTTGTGCTTTTAAGTTTTACACATCACACATCATGAGAGAACTACTAAGCAATGCTCTATGAATAGATCTCACTTCAATGGAAAATTTTACCTATAGAAATTTGGTTATCTTGTAAAATTGTTACATGTATTTGAATCCATTATCCATCCTCACTTAAAAGGCTTCTCAGTGAATGCCTAATTGAAGAACTGTGTTTAGTAATAATTTAGATTTTCTCATCTTCACAAGTTGCTCCTATGAAAGCACTTGTCAAATGCTTCCCATGAGACCATGGCCATGCCCAAACTTTGCTATTGCTCCTAGTTTTCCCACCATAATGCAACAATATTGTCTAATTGAAATGTGGATATATGAGCTTTGATGTTATTGGTGTAGACTATGAGCAAAAACCACCTATGCATGCATAACCTCTTGCTGATAGTGCCACCTATGAACTGTGGTGGCTTGAACTTCATCATCTCTTGAGTAAGGTCATCAATACTAGGTGTTTTATTTCTTCTACTGTATGTTGAGATACCTCTACCTCTATCAATCAAGCGAAGAACCTTTACCAATGGTTTTCTAATGGCACACACCTCCTGCACTCTCATCCAAAATCTTTGATTGTGTATCAAAAGTTGGTTTGTGGCTTGCCCATCTAGATTTCCTCTACAACTCCAACATAGAATT
>WSFP011553160.1:0-11254 GCA_009831015.1 Picea engelmannii
GATTGTAAGTTGCGAGAGAATAAGAATTTTGGGTTTGGAAGAATTATTTGTACATTATTTTTCAAGAGGGTTCCAACAATGATCCCAAAATCTCATGTTAAAGGACATTTACGACCATGTCCCTCTATGGTACGATCGATTGAGTTGTTGACCCGTCTAGGAGGAGGGAAATTATTTAATCCTTATGATGATGACTTCTTTGCTTGGTGGGGATGTCAAGTACCCTTAATCAAGGATTATCTGTACACCATAATTGACTTCTCTCAATATCTTGACATCATCATTCCTCCTAGTGACGATCTTCAAGGCATAGGTAACCTTAATTTTGTTTTAGATTATATACTATATATACACAATAAAGGAATATAAACCTGCCTTTTTGGTGAGATCTATAATATTAACATGTGGTTTTCAAACATGTAGATAAAGCACCAGTGAGACCAGTCGACATTCCACGACATATCTATTGAGGGAGAGATGAAGCAGGGCCTAGTGATTATGTGACGGGGACCTTACAGAGCATGGGAAGAAACCTAGAGGCACTGACATGCTCCACATTGATGGCCACTATAGACGACCATCCAATGGGGATGCAACATCATGTTGTAGGAGTACCCCGTACATGGGTCTGTCTATTCTAACATTTGGATAATGTTGTGATTTTTTATGATAGAGTTCATCGGCCTTAGGCCTAGACTATTATGTTCTAAGAGCATTATTTTGTACTTATAGACATTCAAGGCTAGTAGCCAAAATTTTGAACTATGGACCTCTTTTGGACACACACACACATATATATATCATGTAAATATTTAATCATTTGCAAGTAGAATATAAAAATAATGCATTCATTTTTTTGCATTATTTCTATATTCTACTTGCGAATGATTAAATATTTACATGTGTAAAATGTGTGTGCTTATGTTATGAATGTGACAAATTCCAATATAAAACATAATTAACATATGCATCAATTACTAGATTAGTGCTCCTAGGAACATGCTCATAAGTAATAAACTCAAATGATCATTCCAGAAGACATACCATAAGGAACCATCATAAAAAGACTGGATCACGAATATGCTATAGAACATTCAATTGTGACATAACCAACTAAGAATCCAAGAACACATGAAGGTGTTGAATGTTATGTGACAAAGAATCTCACAAAATCTCGATGACGATGTTATATTCAACAACATTGTTTGTAGTTTCTCCGAGACAAACACCTTAAGCAGATACTAGCTAGTTACTGGGAGAATAAATCACCTAGATGGTAGAGGCCAAGTTTCGAGTGTAATAATCGACATTTTATATGAATCCAAAATAAACTAACAACTCTCCTGGAATCTTCCACACAACAGTAAAAAACACAAGGAAAATGAAGAAACCTATACAAACCTATGTACACCAATAAACAATAATTACAAAAGAACTAGTACTTGATCCATCAGGTTCAAGCATAGTACTTCTTAAGGTAGAGCCCATTTCTGGGATCTGAAAATGCATTTCCCTCATAATATTCTAACTTGTAAGAACCTTTTTCCAACACACATTGCACGGTGTATGGATCGTTCCACATGGGGTTAAACTTGCCTACCCCTAAGGCATCCTTGTCCTGGTCATAGACTAAGACAAGGTCTCATTCGGAAAATACCTTTAGGTGGAAATAATTGTTGTATTGATACTTGAAACTTTTCTTATGCACTTCATTTTCTAAAGTTGCATCTTGACATTGCTCGTCAATATGTTCAAGATAAACAAGGAATTCTTCAAGTTGCATCGTGTCAGGTAAAAGTTTGAAAACAATTTTAAGTGAATGGATTTCATATTTAATGGGAAAAAATGCTTTTATTCCATGAACAAGTTGAAAAGGAGAGAATATTGTTGTAGTTTTGACTAAGGTTTGGTAATCCCACAACGTTGGATATAGCATCAAATTCCAATTTGATATGGTTTAGTTAATCGTCCTCTTCAATATAGTTTTTAAGGATTTGTTAACGTCTTCAACCTGACCATTATCATGAGGATAGTAAGGCGATGAGTGATCATGTCTAAAACCTAATTTGATGTTAACTCATGTTTATGATTGCATCTATGTGAGACATTCTCTAGCTTACAAACCTGTGAGGTGTGGATCATTGCAGCTATGTGAAGTCTTTCTCTCAGCTTACAAACCTGAGAGAAATCCCCTAAGAAGGGTACGTGGTTCCTACCTGAGACGGAGATGGGAACGTAGAGATGACCTCCTCCATTCAGAGAGTTGAGAAGACCTCCAGATGATTAGCCAGTGGGAAAGGCGATCTGTTGAGTTAGGATGTGCCTGTGGATGAGTACAAGGTGAACATGTGAAATCCCAAAGTGTTGGGTGCATCTTCATGAGAACATAAATGAAGATGATGTATTAGCCTCCTCTAAGCAGTATATTTGACAATAATACTCCAGATAATTCTCTTGTGTGAGGCAGTGGAAAAGAAAGATCTGTAGAGTGGATGTGCCTATGGATGAGCATAGGTGAACATGTGAAGATCTGGTTCTTCTATGTAATGCAGTGAATCAGAGCTATGACATCCCTATGGATGTGCCCCTAGTGGATGAGAACTAGTGGGTGCATCAAATCCTTTTCTATATATTGTTCAAGAGTCATACCTACCTGTAACCCTAATTTTTATGTAAAGGGTACAGGTCAACACTACCTTAATGTGTCTAATAATAAATGTAAAAGATGATTAATCTAGATAATATTAATTATAATAATAATTCTTCTTATTATTATATTATGTCTTAGAGAGGTCGGACATGTTGTGCCAATAGACACTTCAGTTGATAGGACAAGTCTAATATACGTAAAGAGAAATTTCCCATTGTAGAAACATATCCTTCTTGCGAGTTTGGAAATTTCAGCAAGTACACTTCTTTGGCAAAAGATGTGCACCTCTCTTGGGCGCTAGAGTTCTAGGTTTTGAGCACCCTCTTGTGTTCTAGGTCTTTCTTGGTGGTAAATTTATTTCTCTTGAATATCATAAAAAAGGATTTGGTTGGGCTTTCTTCCCTTGTTGATAAGGGTTTCCCATGATATATTTTGTGTTCTTGTGCATGGTGCTTCTTCTTGTGATCTTGGTTGTTGCAGCATTTATGATTATGGTTAAATGATGAAATGGAATGAAATTCACACTTAACCTAATTCTTATGAAAAATAAACATGGTATCAGAGCATAGGTCTTGAAAGAACCCATTGCATAAGCATATACCAAGTCCCATCCTTTACCTGTCATTCTTACTCTTCTGCAGAACCGTACGACCCTCCTAGGGTTTCCAGAAAATATGTACGACCCTCTTCTTCTGGGTGTTTCATCCCCTTAAAACTTGGATGTTGGGGATATTCTTGGCATATAAGAGTAAGTCATCTTCCAGTGCATCTCCAGAATCTCTTAAAACGAAATTCTGAGAAATTTTTTATTTTTGGACATAGGGTTTCTAGGGTGCCGAAATTTCCTGCAAAATATTAATTCTGGATTTTTGAAGAAACATTTTTTTTGAATCAACAAGAATATCCGTGTTACTATCAAATTGATTGTTGGAACTCATAAGTCCAATATAATATAATGTTTCTAATTTAACCTAATCATTAGGTTTTCAAAATCTAGTTGGCGAGAATTTGAAGAAACAAATCAAATGAAGAACAAAACTTTTGTAGAAGATAGGCTTGATGGAACAAACAACTTCATCCCCTGGAAATCAAATCTTCTATTCACTCTTGAAGAATATGATCTCTTGGATGTGACAACTAAAGTTCTACTAGACACTGCTACAGATATAGAGAAGAGGATAAGAAGGGAAGAAGATGTCAAAGAAAGAAAAATAAGCATCTACTCAGTAAGAGATCACCTCTTTCCTCATATTTCCAATCTGAAGACATCCTATGACATGTATGAAGTCTTAAAAGGAATGTTTGAAAGTGAAAACACCCTCATATCTCTTACCTTAAAGAGCCAACTTCAAAGTACCAAGATGAAAAAGGGTGACTCAGTTGCACTCGTATTTATGAAGTTATCAGAGATTAAAGAACAAATAGAGACCATTGGGGAAATAATGTCCGATAGAGAAATTGTCTTAACCACTCTCCACAATATTCCAAAATCATGGGATCCTTTCATTCAAAGTATCTGTGGAAGAGAAGCTACACCAACCTTTAATCGACCATGGACATATTGCACTCAAGAAGAACTTAGACTTAGAAACAGAGGTGTGGAAGAGTATTCAGAAGAAAATCATGCCCTTGCACTTCATACAAACAAGGGAGGAAGATTCAAAAGAAATTTCAGGAAAACATTTAAAGGTGAAAAGCCTCCATCCAATCCAGGTTATCAAAGAAGAGATGCTTCATAAATTCAGTGCTTCATATGTGACAAGTATGGACACATTGCAAGAAATTGTCCAACCAGGAAGAAGGGAAGACAAAGTACTTTCTCTAAAAGGACATGACTACAAACTAGGTAAATCTTTTGATCTATAATTTTATAGTTGATTGCATTTTTTCAATAAATGAAGGACATTGTTCCTATTACAAGAGCTCTCAAATAATTGGACCAGTATCCATGGTATGGAATTCCAAACCATATTTAAGTTGTTTATTATACAAGAACAAGCAGAAATGTTGTTCTTAAAGAAGAGATACTCCTTCAAAAATTCAGATAATCACAAATAAAGATTGATAGTGAAACAAATACCTTCTCCCCCTTCAGCAGTTTGTAGGGAGACATACCTTACTCAAGGTGATCCAGTTGTTTCATCCAATACAATCAGAGATATTGCATTAAGGCCTTAAAGGCCCACCTATACCCACTCTACAAGAGGCAGAGAAACATACAATCCTCTCAAGGCACATTCCGAGAAAGCAAAAGAGATTTTCGAACTATCCTTCAGTCATGAGCCACTTCATTAATGGTAAGACTTCTTGTCTTAGAGAAGCAATGAGAGAAACAGGTATGGAAAGATTCCATAAAACAAGAATACCAGTATATCTTAAAGAATGATTCATAAAATATTATTCAGGGATCAGAAAGGGAAGTTTGTGATAACTTCTAAGTGTATCTATATGATCAAGCATGCAGCTGATGAAAGTGTCAAGAAATACAAGACGAGATATATAGCCATAGGTTTCTCACAAAACAGAAGGATTTGTCTATAATAAGACACTTGGTCCAGTGAAACTGATACACTTCCATCCATACTATCATCCATGAGTTGGAAACTATATTAGATAGATAGATTCTTGTTGATTTTGGATTTAAACAAGAGTGTTACTGATCCAAACCTATCTCATTACAGTAAGGTAATGAGAGCCTTATTTTGATGACTTATTCAGAAAGCTTTGTTGTTGGATAGAAGTAATCCTTGACTTCTAAAACTCAATATGAAAAATCTAAGTATGATGCACAAGCTTCTTGGGACAAGAAGTATGACAGAAAATCGATGAGATTTTCCTGAGTCAAGGAAAACATACATTGGGAATATAAAAGAAGTTTAGTATGACAGAATGCAAATCCACCGTGATGGATCGAAAGAAGAAGATTGAAGAAAATTCAGACGAGACTGGTCCATGTTTTTTTGGATCACTGATGTATCTGGTTAACACCAGACTTGATTCATGCCATACAATGAATGGGCCTAGTCATTTCATGAGTCAACCGAGATAGACTCACTAGACAACAAGAAAAACATGTACATGCGAGGCACAGTTAGACATGGCCTGAGATATGCCTCCAGTATGAACTTGAGTTTGCAGGACATGACAATTCATATAGAGAAGAAAGTATAGTCGACCGAAAGAGAACATCCAATTGATGTTATACCATGAATATTTCCATGGTTTCCTAATGCAGCAAGAAAAAAAACTCTGTGGACTTGAGTACCACAAAGACAGAGTATATAACCGTGAATGTGCGAAGCAATGTGGATTCAAAAACTTCTAACAGATTTACTTGACCACGAGATGGATCATATGATGATAATCAACAACCGTGTATAAAGATCCTTAAAGAACCCAATGGTTCCTAATGGATTGAAACACGATGAGATGAAATATCCTTCTGTCAAATATATGATGCAGAGGAAAATTGTATACTTGCAGTACCTTCTTACACCTGAGCATACTGCAGACATTTACAACAAATAAACTTGGTGAAGAACACCTTCCTAGTTGAGACAGAGTATTGATGACTCCAGCCAAAAACAAATTCAGAGTACATCCGTATGAGACTTGGCATGATAAAGAATGCCTCCCTAGAAGAGAGGGAGTGTTGACGATTGCAGCTATGTGAGACATTATCTAGCTTAAAAACCTATGAGGTGTGGATCATTGCAACTATGTGAAGTATTTCTCTCATATTACAAAACTTGGAGAAAGCCCCTAATAAGGGTACGTGGTTCTTGCCTGAGACAGAGCTAGGAACATAGAGATGACCTCCTCCATTCAGAGAGTTGAGAACAAATCTAGATGATTATCCAATGGGAAAGGATATTTGTTGAGTTAGGACGTGCCTGTGGCTGAGCACAAGGTGAATGTGTGAAATCCCAAAGTGTTGGGTGCATCGTCACGAGAACATAAATGAAGATGATGTATTATCCTCTGAGAAAAATAGTTGACGAGAAGAATCCATATGATTCTCCTATGTGAGGCAGTGGGAAAGAAATATATGTAGAGTGGGCGTGCCTATGGACAAGCACAGGTGAACATGTGAAGACCTGGTTCTTCTGTGTAATGAAGTGAATCAGAGCTATGACATCCCTATGGATGTGCCCCTAGTGTATGAGAACTAGTGGGTATATTAGATCCTTCGCTATATATTGTTCAAGAGTCAGACCTACTTGTAACCCTAATTGTTATGTAAAGGGTACAAGTCGGCCTTACCTTATTATGTCTAATAATAAATGTAAAAGATAATTAATATGGATAATATTTATTATAATAATTATATTATGTCTTAGAGAGTTTGGCCCTGTTGTGCCAATAGACACTTCAGTTGATAGGACAATTCTAATATAAGTAAAGGGAAATTTCTCATTGTTGAAACATATCCTTCTTGCGAATTTGGAAATTTTAGCAAGTACACTTCTTTTGCAAAAGGTGTGCACCTCTCTTGGGCGCTAGAGTTCTATGTCTTGAGAACCCTCTTGTGTAATAGGTATTTCTTGGTGGTAAAGGTCTTTCTCTTGAAGATTATAGAAAAGGATGTGGTTGGGTTTTCTTCCCTTGTTGAGAAGGGTTTTTCAGGATACATTTTGTGTTCTTGTGCATGGTGATTCTTCTTGTGATCTTGGTTGCTACAGCATTTATGATTATGGTTAAATGATGAAATGGAATGAACTTAATGCTTAACCTAATGCTTATGAAAAATCAACTCAAACATCATGTGGTTTTGGAAATGACTTCCATGATTAGTGACAATCTCTCTCGGAACCCCAAACCTAGTGATGCCCTGATTGAACAAAAAAAGTGTTGTGGTTTCGCCATCATTAGCAAATGTCGGCATGGCTTCTTCCCACTTTTTAAAGTATTCAATTAACACTATAATATATCGATGCCCCCAAGAATAGGATGGGTGGCTTGTCCTAAAATATAACCCCGACTTAGTGAAGGGGACGACAACAATGATAGGAAACATAGGAGCATGGTGCACATGCATCTTCTTTGTAAATATTTGACAAGGATGACATTTCTTGACCACTTCTATACAATCCTTAAAGATCGTAGGATAGAAATAATCACCATGCAAAACTTTCTGGGTTATTTCCAACCCTGATAAGTGACTGCCACATGCTCCACAATGGAAATCATTTAAAATGACCTATGCTTCCTCATGAGTGAGGCAACAATGGATAATTAAGTCTACCCCCTGTCTATGCAAAGTGTCAGTGATAATGGGATGGTTCTTCACTAGGTGACGAATCCGTCATCACTCATCTTGTGAAAAATGAGGAGGTAACTTTAGAGTTTGGAGATATATAAGGATATCTCCATACTAAGGATCAGATGAAGAGATGAGGAAGATATTATCATCCGGGAAAGAATCCATCACTTCACTATCCTCATTCTATACTAGGAACTTCGACATCAATTCAACAAAGACTAAATATTTCTTGGATTTCGTAGAAGAAAAATCCAAATCGAATTCTTGAAGAACAAAAATCCACCTGTTATACTTCCCACCAATTATTATCTGAGTCAAACATACTAAAAAGGATTAACGTCGGTGATGACGGTTATCTTACGCAACAGAATGTAATGTCGAAGATGATGAACAAGATGAAATTCTGATAAAACCAGTTTATCTAAGTGAGATTACTTCAGTTTAGGACCCAACAAAATGCGACTTAAATAGTAGATAACATGCTATTGGAGCTCATCATCCTCCTGAAATAAGATTGTGCCAATTGACGATTCAGCTGCTGCCAAATGCAATAGGAAATCTATATTATAATCTGGGGGACTCGGTAACGGAGTTGAAACCAATGCTTTATTTAATTCATCAAATGAATGTTGTGTTGCCTCGTTCCAATAAAATGGAACCGCCTTTTTCAAAAGACACATAAATCCTTTCGTAATATTGGCATAGTTAGTTACAAATCATCGAAGGAAATTATCCTTTTCATGTATACTTTGAAGCTGACGAACTATGTGTGGGGTAGGAAACTAATTTATTTCCTCCACTTTCAAAGGGTCAACCATGATCCCTTAAGTTGAAACTATAAAAACTAAAAGGCATCCTGAAGTCGTGCAAAAAATACATATATGAAGATATAAATGGATTTGATAGTGAGGACATCTCTTAAAGACTAGGTGGAGTTGTAACATATGTTGATCTCTCTTGTGATAATGAGCTATGAGATCATCCAAATAATCCTCCACTATATGCTTTAGGTCATAGAAAGAAAACATCATGGCCCGCTGAAAAGTAGCTCCAACATTTTAAGGCCAAAATCCATCTTATTGTATGTGAAGGTTCCCCAAGGACAAATGAAAGTTGTCTTATGTTGGTCTTCTAGTTGAATATCGATTTGGTTATACCTCGAAAAACCATCCATGAATGAAAAATTTTCTCTCCCTGCACATTCATCGAGAATATGATCGACGAATGGCATAGGGAAGTTATATTTTGGAAAACCTTTATTCAAGTCCCAAAAATCCATACACACTCTAATCGTGCCCTATTTCTTATCAACCGGAATTGGGTTGGATACCCATTCATTTAACGAAACTGGGTAAATAAATCCAAATTTGAGTAGATTATCCACCTCAACTTTAATTGATGTTGCTTTCCTTGGATTCACTAGTCACAAATTTTGTTGAACTGGTTTCGCATTCTCGTAGGTTAAAATCTCATGTTGAATGATTTGAGGATCTATTCCAGGAATTTTCTCATACGACCAAGTGAAAACATCTCTAAATTCCTCAAAAAGTGTTGTATACTCACGAATTTCATCTTGAGAGCACTCTCCCCAATAAACACATTTTAGAAAACATCAGGGGTCCTAGAAATGTTACTGGGGATGGGTTTTTATATACTCACCATATTTCTCTTGATGTAGACACCATTCCTAGACAATGGGTTTACTGCCTAATCAACACTCCTACTCATGACTAAATTGAATTCTCCATTTTCCACACGACTAATATCGGGGAGGATATACGATCTATGATGCATATCCTTCCATGGCCTTTAATCTCCATTGATTTCCTCAATAACATCCTCGTATGAGGTTAAGACGGTGTCAATATAGTCCTAGGAATTTGAATAATTCTGAGCCCAAATAGGCTCTGTAAAAAGATCGTCCTCCTCTGTCAAAGAATGAGCTTCATCCGAGTATGCAGTAGCTTGTTGTATATCTTGATAATCGACTTTTGTTGTAGATAGTGGCATATCCATCCCGACATGTGTGCGGAATTTGACTGAATCAAATGGTGAGGGTAACACCCATGGATCTCGTAGATGCGACAATTTCAAAGAAAGGACTCTTGTAACAGGAGTTGGGGGATTCAAATTTTTGTAGCTAACTGGGGTGGCACGAATGTGGGACACCGGTGATGGAAAATTAGAGGTACCCATAAGTGAAGGATACATTCCAACACCGATCCTCTTAGTTTCTGACTAAGTGTTCTCAATCCAAGGAATCGTGGATCCTTGATTTTTCACGAAGATAGAATGGCTAAAATCCATCTGATCGATAGTCACAATCCTTCGTTCATGGGGAAAGAATAAAACTTGAAATATCGATGAGACAAAAATTGTCGTCACATAAGTCCAACTCCTTCCCAATAGCAAATTATAGTCGAGCGGTGCGTTGACTACTTCTACTTCTACAGAAATGAACTTGCCTCCTAACTGGACTAGAAAAGAGGAAATAAGCATGTGCAGCCTAAACGATCGTCTGTCAAATGTGGTTAACAAAGTCAAAGAAGGTGTGAGTTATAGAGAGTCGATATATTTTTAGCAAGATAGATACATGATGAACATAGAACCTCCCTTATCAACAACGATCCTCTTGATGAAGTGATTTGCATAAATAACATCAATATGGAAGGCTACATGATAAGAAATATGGGGCTTCACATTAGTATCGTCGAACTTCATAGTAAGCGGGCTAGAAGAATTCATCGCTTCGATTGCAGATAAAAATGTAGTGCATTGTGTGGGGAAACTCTGAAGCACCTTAAGAGAAGACATTGCACACGACATTTGAGATAAATACTCAATAATAGAGTAGTTGGGTGTGTCTTGCTGGAAAGTTGGTTGTTATTAATGTCAACCCTTGCAGAATTCGAGATACCCCAGAGGTGTGGTCAAGGTTGATGTTGATTTAGTTGTCATTGATGTCAATAGGAGTGGTTGATGTCAACATATGTGATTGGGTGCATTTGATGAACTCTACATGAATCCTCAGAGGTGTGGTCATGAGACCCAAAGTTGTTTTAGGAATAAGTACATGAGGGAAAGTGAAAATACAGGTAACACACTCATCAGTGGATATTCCTCATCATTACACTTCCAGTGATAGATGGTACACCACGTGGTTCCTCATGGTTAGGGAGATATTCCCTCATGAATTTGGAAGACCCGGAGAATGGTCAATAAGCCCCTAATTGGTTACAAGTCATTAATGAAAGAGTAAAGTTGTTGCAACAAGAAATTTCAAGAAGCCCTAATATTAAGGAGAGAAGTTACTTGGAAAAAGTATAAATATACCTCAAGGA
>WSFP011553161.1:0-11254 GCA_009831015.1 Picea engelmannii
TTTTGACTTGTTCTTGAGAAAGCAAACTGCAGTCATTCTTGTATAATCATCAACTAATAACATAAAGTATCTCTCACCTTTTAAGCCCTTTGTTGTATTTGGTCCAACTAGATCAGTATGCACAATTTCCAGTGGTCTTGTTGTTGAATATTCTTTTGATTTGAACCTAGTATTTGTTTACTTTCCTTGTTGACAATGCTTGCATAAAGTGTTGGTTGGTTTCGTGATCT
The DNA here is from genome assembly GCA_009831015.1 of Picea engelmannii. NCBI lineage: Eukaryota > Viridiplantae > Streptophyta > Pinopsida > Pinales > Pinaceae > Picea > Picea engelmannii. The sequence goes on from WSFP011553161.1 coordinate 231, forward strand.
GGGGCATTTCTCTATCTGCTTCTCTTTTGTTGACTTTGACAAGTTTATCAAAATGCATGTGACCCATTCTTTTGTGCCATAGCCAACTTTCATCTTCCTTTCCTAGACAACACTTTTCATTTCCAATTTCACTTAACACATGTATGTTGTTTGAAGTTCTTGCAACTGTACTGACCAATTTCCCTGAACCTTCTCTTCTTATCTCACACTTTTGTGAATCGAAAGTAACTTTATGACCTTGGTCACACATTTGACTCACACTTAGAAGATTATGTTTCATATTTTTTACCAGTAGAACATTTCGTGCCTTTTTATTCTTGTTCCCAATTTGGACTGTGCATTCTCCAATGATTTTGGCTGAATTATCATTTCCTAAGGAGACTGATCCATTTCTTTCCTTTCATAATGTAAGAAATTTGTCTCTATCACCTGTCATGTGTTTTGAACACCCACTATAAACATACCAACTGTGTTTCTTTTGCTTAGCTTGTAGAGCGATTGTGCATTCTTCATTGCTATACTGATCTTGCTTTCTTATCCATGTCGTTTTTTGAGGTTCTTGTCTGTGACTGTTGTTATTCTGTTGAGGTTATTTAGGAGGGACTGTCATTCTGCAATTTTTGGCCACATGTCCAAAATTGTTACATTTGTAACAATCCACTTCAGTGCTCAAAGATTCAAACCTGTTGTAACTCCTTCTTTGTGTTTCACTAGGTCTTCTTGAGTAACCCCTTTGTGTATGATTCTCAAATTTGTTATTGTTCTTGTTTTTAGCTCTGCAATTCACAACTTTATGTCAAACATTATTACATTCATAACATAAACCAAAAAATATAGTTTGATACCTAGGATTTGAAGATCTTCTGAAAGAAGGTGCTCTTATGAATCCTTCTTCTTCTTGAGGCCTATTTGTTTGTTGCTGATTCTGAAATCTGAATCTTCTCGTTGGAGGAGTGTCCCTGTAATCTTCCTTGTATATCTTCCTATCCCCTTTCATTGTTTCTGCATAGCTTTTTGGATTTGTTTATTGCTCTGTTATTTTGGAGCTTGATCCTTTTTTTGTCTGATTGTATCCAATTCCAAACTTTTTAAGATGAGATTATTGACTGCTAATAATATCATCCAAAACTTTTGAGTTATTCTGCATATTTTTCTTTTGAATATCCTTTCTTAGTGTGACAATCTCTGCTTCCAAGTTTCCAATGATCTTGTCCTTTTCTTCTAGTTGTTCTTTGAGTGCTTCCTCAATTATTTTATCTTCTTCTATTTGAACCTTCAATCTTGTGATCATTTGTTCTAGTTCTCGAGTGTCCTTTTTCTTGTCTAGTTCTGCTTGTAGTTTCTTATTTTTCTTTTTTCTCTTATGATAACTTCTATGGTACACATTAATTCTTCTCGATTGTCAACTTCCGCCTCTTCAATTTCGTCTTCGAATTCTTCATATTCTTCTTTGGCTTCTTCATATTCTTCTTCGGAGGCTTCTTTGTCAGAATCTTTTGCTTCCATGAATAGAACGCTTCCTATCTCACTGTCATTGATTTCATCTTCATCTGATGATGAGATGTCTTCTTTGATGCATAATCTTTTCTTGAAATCTTTCTTTGTAGTTATTTTGCCTTTATATGTGTGTTTTCCTTTTGAGTAACCTTCATCATTTCTTCTTTTCTTATGAGGACATTTGTTAGAATAATGACCAATACTATCACAATTAAAACAAATTAAAGGAAGCTTACCTCTATACCTACCATTGGTTCCCTTGTTCAGTATTTTGACGAAGTTGACCACTTCTTCATCATCTTCTGAGACATCACTGCTGCTGTTATATTCTTCTTGTTCCTTTTTATTTTGCTTTGATCTTTTGGATGATTTGAAGGATGCTTCTTTCACATCTGGATTTTCCTGTTCAGTTCTCATTTCATATGCTGTGAAGATTCCATGCAGTTCGTCCATGCTTATTGAGTTCAGATCCAATATTTCTTCTAGTGCTGATATCTTAAGGTTGAATCTCATAGGAAGAGATCTTAGTACCTTTTGAACAATTAAATATTCTTCAATTTCTTCTCCCAATCCTATGATTGCATTCACTATTTCATCAACGCTTAAGAAGTAGGCTGCAATATTCTCATATTCCTTCATTTTTAGTTGTTCGAACTGACCTCTGTAAGTTTGAAGTTTTGCTGCTTTGACTTTTGTATCTCCTTCATAAATATTTCGAGCTTGTCCCAAATCTCTTTAGCAGATTTACAATGTGAAACTTTGGTGAATATTGTTTCACTGAGACCATTCGAAAGTGCATTTGTATCTTTGGAATTATTCTGACCAAGTTTCACTGCTTTTTGTTGGTGGAATTATTGGTACTATGTATCCATCTACAATTGATTGCCAAATTTCAAACCCCTGTGCTTGTATATAGGTCTTCATCCTTATGCTCCAAAAAGCATACTTCTGTCCATCAAAGTGTGGTATTCCATTTTTATATGAGTTGGTACTCTCCATGATCTACCTTTCAGTGGTTAAACTGATTTCTGAAGGAACCTGCTCTGACACCAATTGTTGGATTACTGAGAGGGGGGGTGAATCAGTAATAGCATAATTATAATCCTTTTTCTCAAAATAATCCAAATGTTATATCATTGTAGAATTATTATCCAATAATGAGCAATAAGAAATGAACAATCACACACATACACAGTACACCAGTGTTTTACGTGGAAATCCAAATCGAGATAAAAACACATAATGTTTTTTCTTATATGTCTTGAAGAATTACATTCATTGGAAGCACCAACTTCCTTTATTTTCTAGATGCAACTGGAAGAAGGATCCAACCCCCTAGTTTCTCAGTCTACAACTCGAGGGAAGCTCCAACTCCCCAATTCTCTGGCTACAACCAAAAGGAGGCTACAACCCCCTAAGTTCTCCGGCTACAACCGAAATGTGGTTACAACCACCTGTCTTTGCCCCATCCAACCACCTTGAAATAGAAGTAGAATGATGGAACCACTATCACACTATTTGTTGGTTCTAAATTACCGAACAACTCTGCACTCCAGACTCGGGGTTCTTATCTTTCAGGGTACCAACAAAGCCTAAAACTATCGGCCCTTCTGGTGAACCAGAAGGCAACACAACACAAAGAATGCACTGCGCAATCTCACCCGAGATAGATTTTATGGGTGGCTGTAAGACTCAAGCATTTACAACCTAGGATTGAGTAGGAGATAGAGGGTCTGCATTCTGAGCCATTACTTATGATTTATATTGCAAATTATTGTTATCTGACCCTCAAAATTTAACAGTGCAACAGAAAGGAACTACACAGTATAATAACTCATTTACTAATCACAATTAACAATTAAATAAGTAAATAGAGATATGCATGCATTCATCACATTACACAGGTATTACCATGGTTCACCCCCTCCCGGGGCTACGCCCACAAAGATTTGGATCTTGGCTCTCTTATTATGGTAGTTCTGTAGTTCTTGCGCCTCGTGCTTACAATTCTCCTTAGATCGGTAAGATCTATGTGAGGTGAACTAGATCGCACCAGGCTCCTCAGCCTACGATATGATCCTCTAGGTCTACCTCCCGCTAGCTCTCTCGTTACAAGTAGTTCTCTTATCAAAATATTACATAAACTGGGTTCAACTCTACAACAGTATTACAACTCAACCTTCGCAAAGTCTCTCAATTTCCGAATCTCTGAGAACCCCTCTTTGATACCTGCTTGCCTATATTTATATCTATCGGGCTCTTCAGCCGTTTACCCAAAAAAATCTTACCAAAAACCCTAACTCTTATTTCATTAGGTCTTCCTTCTCCACATGCGTTCGCTGCTTCCTTCCAGCTGTCGCCTCTTTCTTGCATGCGCACATGCTATGCTTCTTGCTAGTTTTCTCTTTCCTCCTGCACGCTTTCTTTCCCATGATTGCTCTTCTAGCTGTCATTCTTCTACGTGCACACTTTATTTCCCATTTTGGCTTGCTACCAACAGGCACCCAACATTGACATGTGACTCATCCCGAGTCACCTAATCTTTCTGAGCTGCCTTGATCTCTTCAGTGATCATCTGGAACTTTTCCCTTAGCTCTGCTGCTGTTGTCGGTGCCTCGTGGTCTTCTCCTGCGCATTCTACCTGGGTCTGTGCCACCTGTGCTCTATCCTCTTCTTCTTGTGCAAGTACTTTTGCTACCCGTTCCTGTAACGGTTCTATTTGAGCCTGCTACTCCTATTTATGTGTCTGCGTAGTGATGAGTTCTGCATGCATCTTCTTCAACTCTTGCGTACCCTTCATGTGTTATGGGATCGATATGATCTTTTGCTTCTGCTTGAGTTCTTGAATCACTGCATTGATCCTTTCCTCTTCCTTGTGCCAGTGTTGAACCCGTGGGTCCTCCTCCAGTCTTGTCCAAAGTTGCACTGCTTTGTCGAGAAAGTCAGCTGCTATGCTAACCTGTTTCTCCATCTCTTGTATTTTCACTGTTGTTGCCTACCTCCTTTGCTCCTTTACTACTGGTGGAGTCATTGGTGTTAGCTATTCTCAGAGATCCCTGATCTCCTTCTGGTATTGCGCAATTGCCCACACAATCTGGTCGATCTTTTCTGTGGTTGGGAGTTCGTTTCCCTCTGCGGTGTTTGGAGGTTTCCCAAAAAATTCTCCCACTCTACGTTCCAACTCGTTCCTGTGTTCCATCTCCTTCTGAGTTTCGGATTTGGCCTACCCGTACTTTTTTTTTCCAGCGCTTCCCGCTGCTTTGTTTCTTTCTGTAGCTCGACTAAGTTCTTATGTGCCCGAGACTGCATCTCGTGGTTGATGCTAACCTGTAATTTTTACAGTTCCCTTGACGGAATCCGTGTCAATACCTATTGAATGTGGTCCAAATCCTTTAGTGGTGTCTGTCCCACTATTTCATCCATTCGCAGCATGTTTGGTTTTATGTGGACCGTTTCGGTTGTGTGTGGCATTGGAAGGGTTGGGTCTCATTCTTCGATCTCCACTCTTTTGTTGGTTTGCATTGTCAAATGCTCTATGCCTCTATTGCTACTTGTGCTCTGAGCTTCTACGAGTGTCTTGAGGAGTTTCCTTCTGCTAGCTCTTTCTATAGATTATCCCTGTGATGGGATGGGTGGTCGATGTCTTTCGCAAGACAATCTTGGACCATTCTGGTGATCATTTCTCCATCGTCCTCCATGATCGTCAAGTCTGGTGATGCTCATTGCATCTTTGATTTCTTGCGCGCACCTACGATCTATTTAGTCGGTTTCTTATTTCCCTTGGGTTCTTGTGCGATGGGGTTTGGGGCGGTCTCTTGCGTTCCCTTAGTTTGCTTTGGCTGTTTGTTGGTCTCTTTCTACCCCTTCTGGGTTCCTATTTGCTCCGACCCTTCGCTTGCTAGAGGCGGTTCTTTTTGTCCCGTCCATGGTTTCTTGGGCATTGGTTTTTGTGGAGGTTGTGTTTCTTCTTGCATTGCCTCTTCTTCTACGGGTCCTTCGGGTACTTCCCAGGGAATGGATGGGATCTTCCATTCAACAGGACATTCACTAATGATCGTGTCTACATCCTCTTCTGTGATGCAGTAGCACATTGGTAGCCACTGTTTATCAGGATCTTGCCTTGGTTTTATCCACATGGTTTTCCTTGTTGCCCAGAAGTTAGCAATGTTCCCATATAGCGTGACAACTTCTGGTGTTATTTGCCATGACCGATTAATAGCTACCTACATATCCCATAGGTATGCTTCAAATATGATTCCATTGTCCCTCTTCTGTCTGGTCTGTGGTCCTGATCTCAATACTCGATATCTCTCTCCCTCGGTCTGTGGTCTCATAGAAAAAACTACATATTCTGGTTCCCACCATCCCATGAAGGCTATAAGGGTTATCAACCATGAGTAATGAAATTCTGTGCCAAGTTCCTGCGCGTCCCTGCAGTCCATTTGGAACAAGTTTAACATATACAACACCCATCTCATGAAGGTGCCTTCTGTGCACTGAGCTGCAACTTTGATGACTCCTGGTGGTACTAGTTACTATACAAGCTTGCATGGAGACGTTGCACTTGTCCTTGGAGAATACCTAGCTGGGATAACTCTTTGTCTTTGCAGCATTTTCTTAGTTGTTTATAGGCTAAGATATTTGCACCCAATTGTGTTATTGGGTTGTTGATTCGTTTGATTATAATTCCTCTTGTCCCCCTCGCTGTGCCGTATTTCTTCTTCATTTCCTCTGCTAATGCTTTTTCCTTGGATTTATCATCCAGAATCAGCGCGGGATCCATACCCCAGCTGGGTAGTCCTGTTATCTGTGCGATAAGGTCCATTGTTATGGGGACAGGTTTGTCCAACCATATATCCCCTCCATGCGTAACTACTAAGAGCTTCTTGATGCATGCTATCACGTATTGGCCTCTACCGAAGTGTGGGATTTGTAACAGTCCTAAAATTCCAGTTCGGTCCAGTCCAACTGCCCACTGATGTAGTTGACTGATTGTTTCTCCAAGTTGGTTGACCACTATGTTCTACATGAACACTCTGGGTGAAAGTTCTGGGTACTTAGTGTCATCTGAGACATCATGGTCGGAATACTTGAGCTTTCCAACGTGGCCCAGTAATTGCGGTTCTACCTGTACTCCCTCCGGTATGTGTGGTAGCACAATTTATGCTGCCGATTTCTTACGAGGTGAGCTCGATATTAGAATTTTGTCGTCCTACTGTGGTTCTTGGTACGAAGTTCCAACAATTCCCATTTGTTGCCTTGTAAGCCATTCTGGCCAAGATGATGTAGTTCCTATGGTCTCTTATGTCTGTTGATCAAGGCTGGGTACCCACGGCTCATTGGATTGCCCTTCTAATCCTCGATTGTGTGTCGTGCCATTACCTTCCGTGGCTGGTTTGGTGATTTCTAGTAGCACTTCCTGTTGAGGTTTCACTTCTTCATTCAGAGGTTCCTGTGGTTCTTCTTGCATATCCTCTTTCAGTTCCTCTAGTTGTGGCTGCTGAATCTTCTAGTATCGATGTAGGGCTCACCGATGGTATCTCCGAGGATGGGATCTCATCGATATCGATGGTCTCTGGTTGCTGCTGCTCGTTTTATTTTGGTGATCCTCGTGACCTAGTTTGAACTATGGTCAGCCTGGCGGTCGAGCCTTGTTCAATGAAATTCAGTGGTGCCATAGTGGTGAGTGTCGGGCATTTGCTGTGTATAGAGGCTTGTGATCTTGCTCTGTTCGTTCGAGCTACTGTTGCTCTCTTTGTGTTCTTCTTTCGCAAATAGACAAGTTGCTTATGTGCCCGTATGTTGTATGGGCTTGTCCTAAAGCTTATCGAAGATGCTTCCTCCTTGATGCGATTGATGCACCATAACTGTGGATTCAATTCATGTGCGGTAGTTTCGTAATTGCCATTACGCTTCTCTGGCTGTTTCCAGTTGGCATGTTTAATGTGGCATTCCATTAGTCCTTGCCATGCCTTAATTCGTCTTTGTATTGTCCTATCATCCTGCTTTTTTCGACTTTTCATTTCTCGCTCGTTTTTCTTAGGTGTGTGACCGTTACTCTTGTCTTTATTGCATTCGTATTTCGAGCATCCTCTGGATTTTTCATAGTTTTTTTTTTTTTTAATGACTGTGCGGTGGGTGGTCGTCTGTCTTTGTACAGCTTCAGTTGGCTTCCGTTGATCATTCCTCGGAGGTCTGCACCTACTATATCTCTTAATTGTACATCTCCACTATCTGTTACCGTTTTGACCTTGTATGGTCCTAACCAATGCATTCTCATCTTTCCTAGGTGCTGAAACGATTTGTTGTCATAGGGAAATACTAGATCTCCTTCCATGAAAGTCTTATTCTTAATGTGTCGATCATGCCATGCTTTTGTCTTTGGCCTTATGCACTTGTTGATGGAATCTTGCAAGGATTCGGTCTTCCTCCATTGCTAACAGTTGATGCAACCTTTCCTGTATCGCGCCGTGTTCTATCATTTGTGTGATAGTGGCTACGCGTAAGCTGGGTATTAAAAAATCCAATGGTACTACCACTTCTTGGCCATAGACGAGTTTAAATGGTGTGTGGCCTGTCAACTTCTTACATGTTGTCCTATATGCCCATAATACTACTAGTACTTTGAGGTCCCAGTCATCTCTGTTGATGTTACAGATCTTTGTCAATGCGTTCTTTAGAACTTTGTTGAAGGATTCTACTGTGCCATTCGCCTGTGGGTGATATGGTGTGCGGTGGTGAACTTCAAATTCTTCGAGCATCACGTAGATGGTGCTATTTATGAAATGCATGCCTTGGTCACTCATCAGAACTCTCGGGCACCCAAACCTAGTAATTACTTGTTCGAATAAAAAGTGTGCAACTGTCTCTGTGCTATAGTCCTTTACTGGTGCGACTTCCGCCCATCTTGTCAGGTATTCCGTCGTGGTGACGATGTATCTTGCCCTTGTTCTTTTGGCTGGTGGGTTAATAGGTCCCACAAAGTCTATTTCCCATTTATCAAATTCCTATTGTGTCACTTGCGGTCGTAATGACATCTCATCCCTTTTGTTGGGTTTGCCTACCCTTTAACAGACATCGCATGCTTGACAATATTCTTTCAAATCCCTATGGATCATTGGCCACCATAGTCCTACACAGAGTACCTTCTGTGCGGTAGATTTTCCTGCATTATGTCCTCCTACCAATCCTTCATGGGCTTTGGATAAAATTCTGGGTCGTTCGTGCTCAAGCGCGTACCTTCGTAAAAGGTTATTTGCGCCCATTTTATATAGATGTCCTACGATCAATTGATAGTTGACTGCGCGAACTACCAGGTTCTTCTTTTGTACGATGGTATACTCTTGTGGTGCAGTACCTGTGCTCAAGTACTGGATGATCTCTGCAAAGTAGTCATCAACAATTTGTATCGAGAATAGTTGTACATCCTGAAAGTTCTCTTCTAAGCTTGTGGGTTCTTCTCCATTTGTGACCCATGATAGGTGGTCAGGGCCTGCATTTAGTTTTCTTGGTTTGACGATTACTTAGAAGTCAAATTCCTGAAATAATAGTAACCATCGACATATTCTCCCCCCCAACACTGGCTTTTTGACTAGGTACTTTAGGGCTGAGTGATCCATAAACATCTTAAATTTTTTTCCCAGTAAGTAGTGTCTGAACTTATGAAGTGCGTAAACCATAGCTAGGCCTTCTCTTTCCGTTGTGTTATAATTCTGTTCTGACTCTAATAGTTTTCTGCTTGCAAATGCTATCGGGTGATCCAAGTCTCCTGCTCTTGGCTGTGCTAAGATAGCTCCCAGTGCTATCGCTGATGCATCTACATGCACATGGAATGCCTTTCCCCAGTCCAGAAATACTAATATCGATGCAGTGACCATATTTTCCTTCAGGGTACCCAGACCGTGTTGACACTCGTCGTTCCATTGGTACTTTGTATCCTTCCTTAGCAGTTTTTCCATCGGTGATGTGATCTACGCATATCCTTTGACAAATTTTCGATAGTATCCTCTGTGTCCTAACGTCGCTCGTAGCTGACCGACTGTTTTCGGTGATGGTAGATTAACGATGATGATGACCTTTTCCAGATTGACCAATAGCCCTTGTTTGCATACTATATGGCCCAATAGTATCCCAAACGTTGTTCCAAATATTCATTTCTTTATGTTCAGTGATATTTGACACTGTCTGCATTGCTCTAGCATCAAGCGTAAGACTTCTACATGGTTTTTCAACATATTATAGACTGTCCAATCGTCCAGATATACTTCGAGAAACTAGTGGATGAATTCTTTAAAAGCTGCGATAACCACTCTAGAGAAGATTGTTGGTGCATTCTTCAGTCCAATGGGCATGACTGTATATTGGTAAGATCGCCATTCCGTCATGAATGCAGTCTTGTATCTATCCTCCTGTGATATCTTAATCTGATGGTAACTTGAGAATCCATCGGTGAATGAGTACACTTCGTGTCCCCCCACATTATCTAGCACTTCATCCATGAACAGTGTAGGGAATGGGTCGTGTAGGCATGCATCATTCAACTTCCTCAAATCAACGCATATCCTGATCCCCCTTCCTTGTTTCTTGTCCTGTACAACCATCGAGCTTATCCACTCTGATTCCTCGACTAGTTCGATTATGTCAGCTTCGATCATTCAGTCAATCTCATCTTTAACTTTTTGTTTATATATAGGGTTCAATCTATATGGATGTTGTTTGATCGGTCTCACTTCAGGTCTAAGAGGTATTTTCATTTCTCCCAATTCGCTTGCTATACCTTTCATCTCTGTAAATGTTGTAGGAAATAAGTCGTTGTATTCACGCAACAGTTCTGTAATGCTTTCTACTATTGGGTCATCCCAATAGTCGCCAATGCTGGCCATTTTGGGTTGTTTTGCTGTATCGATGTTAAATTTCTTTACCTTGATTGGCGTGGAAATAACTTCAGATTCTATTTGTGGTCCCTTCACATCTCTGTCACCTTCTACTTCTGCAATCTGAATGTCACGTGGGATCTCTTCGTCTGGTATGTCCTCCTGTACCTGGTAACATGACAATAGTTCCTTGACTGTTTGTTTATTTCACTGCTTCTCTTCGGTAATAAGTTCTACTTCTGGCTCCTCGATGAATATGACTCCTCTGATTCATTTCAGAGCTAGGTCTATGTTGGGGTTCTCATGCTCAAATGAGAAAGTAGTGGTAAATTTTTTCTGCAATGTTGCGCATGTTGTAGTTCCTTTGCGCAGTTCCTGATCCGTATACCAGTTCGTTGGTATGCCTTCTAATGTATGAATAAAGTGGTGAGGCCATTCCTCTAGTGGTGTCAATTTCCACATCGTTTCTCACTCCTTTAAGTGTTTCCTTGGTGTCTTGAATCCTTCATATTTCTGTTTCTTGTTGTTTTTCTGTGTTGCGCCGAATCTTATGCGCAGTAGCCTTTTACATTGGTGCCAGTTTGTGATGGTCTCCTTGTGTGCGCCTCACCATTTGGCGGGTGTGGCCTTGAGTGCTAAGTCCAGTGTTAGTAG